>JARVGP010000010.1:0-116920 GCA_029876185.1 Mansonella ozzardi | reverse complement strand
AAATTGCCAAGAAAAAGTTATATCTCTGAAAAGATTAGAAAATTCCTTTTGGTGTACAGATGAATGGAATGTGTCAAATAGATGCAACACAAAGTCTTCAACAGCATGTTGATTCAGGAATTAAATTGGACAATTATCGCTTATTTCTTTAATTATTCGGCGATGAAAAAATTTTTAGCTTTAGTTCAGATATGAATGACTCATTGATAACAATGAGCGCTATGTTTTCAATCTGTTTGAACAAACTCTGTTTTTCTTTCTCCTTGAATGCATGTTTGAAATGTTAATTTATCATATAACGATATTCATGGCCATTTCTTGTTCACCCATATATCCTGTTTTCACCAAAGTACATCAATATAAATGAATAATATCATGTAATGGGCGTTTATGGCCTTTTCGGGTTTGCCCGCACTTCCTTCATCACATTCACACATTCGGATAATGTTGAAAGTAGAAAATGACTTAGTTTCATTATTCACATTTTCTTCCCCAATCAGTCTGATCTGATCTGATCTGATCTGTTCTGATCGCTCTTGGTGAAATTATTGCTTTATTGTTATTTAAGTATTATAATCAATGAAATTTATGTGAAAAGATGAAAATTCGATAAAGTTTCATTGAACATAAATTAATAGCTAAAGAAATTGAAATCAATAAAATCTTCATTGCTAATATAATTTCAGCTACTAGTAAATATAATTATATGTGATAGGAGTTGTGATAAGAGCATCCGTTTCTATGATATCATAAATTATGTTTCGCCCTCTCTTTTCCTCTCTCTGATCCAATCCTAGCGAAAAATCTTGTATCAAATAGATAATTAAGATTTTTATAAAAGTTTTCATATTCTTTTTTATCGAATTTTTATTTAGAAAATTGCATTTGCTTCATGCTTTGTATAACTTGACTGTCAAACAGTTTGTTTGCTTGCACAGTTTACTTTGTTGAAAACAAATAACACTTCTGATTTTCTGTTGACATGGCTCTTGGCACCTGCTTGTATATAGACAGGGTATGTTAATTTTGTCTGTTTGAAATGCAAAATGTCATCAAAAAGACGTTGCTTATCGAATGTTTCATTTAGTACTAACAAAATTGAACTGTAATTCAAGATTTTATGATGGCAAGAAATATGGATTTTATTCTTGGACTCAAAGGAAAAATTCAACGCATCAAAATAGGAAAGATACAAGGCATCGAGGANACTGTAATTCAAGATTTTATGATGGCAAGAAATATGGATTTTATTCTTGGACTCAAAGGAAAAATTCAACGCATCAAAATAGGAAAGATACAAGGCATCGAGGAAGAAAAGATTCATGACATTAAGAAGAAAAAATTTCACTGCTATTGAAAAAGAGAAACGAAAGAAGATCTTAAGTTAACACTTTTAATGAATCATTCAGTTACAAATGTTAATTATTCGTTGTAATTATAAAAAATATTATCTTATTGTTAATTAGATAATGAACGATTCTAACATTAAGAATTATTGTTAATTGAATAAAACTATGAACAGGTGCAATTTAAATATGATAATACCACTTTTGCAAAATCCAATATAGTGGTTTTTTTTTTTTTGTTTACTCATCTACAGCTTCAACGATTAATTAAAAGAATTTGATTGCATGAACCACTTGGTGGTATTTTTTAATGTTGGCATGAGAAAAAGAAAATAATCTTGGCCAATCATCCAATTTGGCAAACACAGATATATTCAATTTATAAATTATTCAGTTACAAATGTAAATTGCAGCTTAAGTGACACTGTAACTTTTTCATTCCTTTGAACTTTACCCAACTATATTTTACTTTTACATAATTTAAATTAATGTATCAATTCTTTTTTCCTTAATTTTTTTTAGAACTTGAAACTTAGAGAATTAAGTTAAAAACAAATGAAATTTCTTTTCATTAATAAATGTCCCTTGAAATTAGCAAGTTGTATCATTTATTCTTTGTTCATTCTATGACGGCAGTGATAAGATGGAAATTTAAACAAAATTAAGTGTCAAAATAAAAGGTGTAAATTTAGAGAAGTATGATGTTCGTCAAATGCTCTGCTCATTATTTAAATTTATCATTTAACTACCTCTTGACTTATGCTAGTTTTTCTTTTTTACAAAAATGTTCAAACTGTTAGTAGCAGTTTCTACCATGAATTAATTCAATAGAATGACGTGACGAGATGAATAAAAAAAAATAGAATATCATGAAAAAACTTCATATAGAATTCCTGCTCTCCAATTTTTTTATATTTTCATAGTTCTCGTTTACACAGCTGTACGTTTAATGTTGAATTCCTAACCATTCACCAATTTTGCTCAAGTGCTCATTGATTGAATTTAAAATTTAAGAATACTTGAAGAACAACCATGAAATTGTGATGAATAAGTAAATGTTTTCATTAAGTTTGCGCTAGCAGCAATTCTTGTTAAGTTTGCACTAGTAGATGATCTCGTAAAGTTTGCACTGCTGAAGATTTTTTTATATTTGCACTAATAAATGTTCTCGCAAAGTTTGTGCTAGCAAAGATTCTTGTTAAGTTTGCATTAGCAAAGATTCTCATTAAATTCTCATAGTAAATCTTCTTGCACTAGCACTTGAACTTCTTGCACCAGCACTTGAACATGAGCTAACAACGATACAAGTTGCGCAGTTGAAAGTTTTGCAATTAATTTCTTAATCCTAATAGAATTTAACCTTTCTTTTGTTATGTCAGATTGCGAAGAGAGATAAAAAGTAATATTTTTGAAACGGAAAGGAAGAATTCAAAAGAAATTTGATTAAGCATACATAACACATTTTTCAAGTGTTCTACAATAGTCCGCGAAATTTGTCGCATCTATTTAAGTTTAAAAATTTTGAAAAATAAATGGTGCTACGAAAGAATGTACTTAGAAGCTCTTTCAAATTCCATCTGTAATTTTTGCTGCATTTTATTGTATAAGTGATTAAAAAAGTACAGTTAAAAATTTAGCAAATTTAATTTAACATAAATTAATCTTTCGACATTAATCCTTTCTTTGAATGATTCTAATTAGATGTAACTAGCAGTATAAAAGTATTGTTCACTGACAAATTGAAAAAATCTAATTAGTATGTTATCAATAGCACAGCTTCCCGTTGATCTGTCTCCTGTAGTAAAGAAATTGTTTTGAAAAGCACTTGAAAAAAGTGATATTATTTTGTGCTGCTAAATTTCAACAACTGCTCCTATTTACCTCTTTTACTGTTCATCTATGAATTTCTAAATTAGTTTTAAACTACTAAAATAAGCTTTCATTAAATATCTAGGAATTATATGTTATTTACGGAAAATTTTCATTCGAATCATATTGATTTATTGGTAATTTTTTACCGGCTATCGGTCAGTCATTCAGATAACATTCATCTTCAATATCAAAGTTGTTAGCCGTTTTCTCCCTACTTCTATACAATTCTTAAGATATTTAATGGAAGTCTATAGTAGTTTAAAGCTAACTTAGAAACTCATAAACTAACATTAAAAGATGTAAATATGAGCAAATAAAATTTGCAACGAACTTTTATTTTTAAATCGAATGTTGTAATATTAAGATTCTTTAAGTTTAACGAATTCAGGCTTTATTGATTACTGTATGATCCGAAATTTCTTACTTTTATTCTTCAACCAACTTTTTCTTTCTTTTATTTCTAAAGCTCATCGTAGCCTCAAAAAAGTATTATAGAACAAAAAGTGGAAGCAAAAAGATTTTAGTTAATATTAATTAAAAAGAGTATTAATAAATTAATATTTAATCGAATATTTACAAACTTTTCCTACAAGCTTAAATTCAGACCACTTCAATATGATATCAATGTGGTGTTTAATTTATCAAACTGTAACCAATGATAAGAACTAGCGTAAACACTCAACTGTTGATTATTACGGAAAGTATCTGATTTCATTAAGAATAATTTTGTTTCAATCATATCAAGTTATTCTTCTTTTCACTTCCAAAGCAATTTTATGAAAGTTTGCATGTGACATGCATGTGCAGCAATGATTCTTCTATTAGATACAATTATATAAAATTGACTTTTTAACCAAACGATGCTGTGAAATGTTTGTTCAATTAAACTAAAATGTTGTGAAGTTCAATTTTCATATATGGAGCACCAGTCAGTTTAGACAAGGAAATATGCCCAATGTAATAATTGAAAGACTAACTTTTTAAATTTTATCTGCATATTAAGAATGAAAAAATTGCAAGTGAAATGTTCAATTTAATGAATTTTTCACTTCGGCATGCTTCATTGAGTAGGACCAGTAAGTGACAATTAAAAAAGTTAACAAAATCTCTCTGTGCGTAAATGCACCTTAGAGAGTGTAACTGTAAAAGACAATTGTTATACAGATGATATTTGCGATGACATCGCAGTAAAAGTTATTTGATTAATACAAATTATATAAACTCTGTCACAGCACTATTAACTGTGCTTGAAATTTGAAATATTTAAACATATTTCAAATTTTTCTTCTTGGTTGAATTTTTTCAATTTTAATTTTCTTTAAAATTAATTCAACAATTTCAATCTGGGCGCTTTGTTCTTTTGTTTTCTATTGCAAAGCTTTGAATTGCCAGCTTTAATGAAGAAATCTGCGATCTGCAAATATCAATTTAATTTGTTCCCTTCAATAGTATTCTTCGGAATTAATCAATATCAGGTCTTTTGTTATTGGCTGCCTAAAATATTTCTAAGTGCCACATTTTGGTAGTCAGCACAAAATTTTTGCACCAAAATTTCCAATCAAAAATTTTGTTTTTCTCTTTGATTTTCTTTCTTGCCGTACATTTATTTAGCGCTCATTTATACCATTCTGCGCTAAAAAAGAAAAATGTTACAAATTAAAAACATCGAACATTCAGACGGAATAATTTGTGGAAAATCTTTGTTTCTTCTACTGGAAACATTTGCGCTTTATTTCAGTAGAGGAATTGAACGGTAGCGTATTCCTTGTTCGAAAACCTGATGAAGTGATCAAATTTCGACAAAAAATGTTCTGATAGTAGAGAATGGCTCGTAGCTTTTTGGAAGATCGATGTAAAGATGAAATACCAGAGGTCGTGGAATCGTTGTTATCGGACAATCAACTACTAAAAGGTATTTAAATGATTGATATTCTGAAATAAAAAATTAATGAAGTGTAACCATTTTTCAAACAATACTATGTGATCACTGGACTAAGAAACACTTCATAAACTTTATTTTTGAATCGCTTCTATAATCCTATCACAGGAAACAATGCTTTTTATCAAAAAAAAAATTATTCTAATTGGAAGCTTATTTTATTTTCAATTTGAAATTAAAATTAAATACTGTTATCTTGCGATAGTGAATAATTGATAGTGAATAGTGAATAATGAATAATTTAAACACATTTTTGCTTCTTTATACTTCTCACTGATCTATTTTTTCAACAAAAATTTTTGAATAATGCCTTTTGTTAGAATTTATAATATTTTCAAATTTCGAGTGATCCAGCCTTGTCATTTTCGAGATTTTATTTTGTGACACAAAAAATAGAGTTTTTTTTTTAGAGCTGCTTGTAAATTACAGCTTTAAATTAAAATAACTAGCCACTTATTAACCTTTGACCCAACAGTATTTGTTGCAGCAAATTAGTGGAGTTATTCGCTGAAAAATACAAATTAAACACATTTTTGCTTCTTTATACTTCTCATTAATCTCTATCCTTCCAATCAATCAATATTAAATATTTCATACTTCAATAATCTTTTCTGCTTTTCGGATTAATAATATCAATATTTGTGAGACGAATTCATTTACATATCATATCAGATGAGAAATATGTGAAGCAACCAGATAAATCAGTGAAGCATTCTGGAAAGTGGCTTCTCAGGACAATCTTTGTAGCGATCGCTCTCGTATTTCTGTATTTCTTCTCATCCAATATTTATGAACAAGTATCTGTGCAGCGACCTGATTCACACTCTGATTCCTATCATCAGCATGCAGATGAAGTAGATATTGAAAATGATACAACTGGCATTCAGAAAATCATAGATACCATTCAAGAATCTAGCAGTGATGTTGAGCAATTCGAAGTGATTAGTGAGAATTACAACAGCGATTCACAACGATCAATAAAGGGTATTTTTAGCCACTAAATAATTTTAATCATTTTTCCAAAATTAATGAAATTTGTAAAAGATTCAAATCAATTCTAAAAGTTGAATTGCATCCTATGTAATTCTTTTTTTCAAAAATGCGCAAAATTCAAGCATAATTCACTGAATTTATCTTCAGACGATATGTCGAAAACAATGCAGCAGATAAAATCAGATGACAAAATATTAACAAAATTTCTGAAACCACTAATAATCTCAGAGATACGCAGGACTGCTCCTTCGGATGTAAATTTTTACACTTCATCTACTTTCACTGCTACTCCTACTCCTCTTATTGCTGTTACTACTAAGACTGTTTCGGATACCGTCATTGCTACTGGAACCGGTAAATATAAGAAATATAAATTTAGCGCATATATTAAAACTTTTTCCAACATGTTTACAGAATCTTCAAAATTGCTTGCTAAAACTACGAAAACCGGTATGCTTTCAAGCCGTAACATAGCCGACAACTTATTATCCATTGAGAGAAGTGTTTATTCAGAGATGTCGATTAATCGAGAACTCTTAAATTCCAATAATTCCAAAAAAATTGATCCACAATTCACTGGAAGTAATGGAGAAAATGGCATTGCTATCTCAGGGACAGAATTCGCAACAAATTTGCAGAATTTGCAAATTACAACAATTTCACTGCCAAATTTCACTTCAGTTTACCTGCAGTCAAAACAGGAGAACTTGACAGCAATTAACGAAGAGACCGATACGGAATATGAAGACGAAAAAGATAGTTATGATTATGATGACATTGTGCAAATTATTTCACCTGCTACTTCTACTTTAATATCAACTGCTATTGCTCCAACAAGTATTACAATTCCCCAAGTAAGATTTGATCTAATTCTTCATTTCGGATTGTTTTTTTTCTTTAGTAAAAATATTTCATGCATCCATCGGTAATTTTCATTTTACTTTTGTATTCATCACAGCGAGCGTTAAAAGCACCTTTAATTTTTACCTCAGTTTTAAACTTAATAATGCAAATTTTTGGGAAAAATTACTTAACTTTCCATAATGTACAAATGTTTTGATTTCCATTTATCAGTAGTCATTCACAAATACGAATTAAATTATGAATTTTTTCAGTTCACAACACCAACACAATCCAATCATCACTATCGGCAGTATGACCATTACGATCGCCAATCGCCAATAATTGTCACAGCCTTATTCGACATAGGTCGTGGAAAATGGCCGAGATACACTAGAACCTATGAGCAGTATATGAATTACTTTAAGCATTTATTGAAATTACGGAACCGTATGGTCATTTATACTGATTCAAGGGGAGCGCAGTTTGCCCGACAAATGAGGAATACTTATAACACTCAGGTTATATTGCCGTTTGCTGCATTTTTTTGGATTAAAATTTCTTGAAATATTTTATGATTTCTTAATTTTGTTAAAAATAGCACTTTCTTATCAAGATTTTTTGTGAAATCTAAAAAATGACATATCGTCATAATGGTATACACTTTCGCGATAACGAAATTCCAGATATTTGAAATGTCGATACATGATCTTCCCTTACATAGGTATCGAGATGAAATGAACGAAATCATTCGACGAGAGCAGGAAGGTAATGAAATTTTTAATAACTTGTTAACTACGTTAGATTATGGATTTTTTAGTCTTTCATGAAGTAGAATAGACATAAAATGTTGATCTTTTATTATAAAACACTTGAAATACTGTCACAGAAATAGAAAACTCAATTTCAGATTGGCGATTTGATCCAAAAATGCGTCATAGTCCGGAAGCGAATAACGCTGATTACAATATAATTGTTAATTCGAAGCCTTATTTTTTATACAATGCAACGCAAAGCGCCCGATTTCGAGCATCTGATCAAATATTTGCCTGGATTGATGCTGGATATGGTCGATAACTAAATTAATTTTCAATCTAAGCAAATAAGTTATGGGCAACTATCATATCAAGTATTATTTAGGTCACGGTCGAGAAGGAATTATTCCCAATCATTGTCATTGGCGACCAAATCTTCGAGGCGATCGCATAACAATTATTAGACTAACACCAGAACACGATAAAATATCCAGGATTGCGAATTTTTTCCCCGCTTTGATAAATCAGGAAATTAGATTTGAGTTGAAATTTCAAATAATTAATTGAGCTTATTTTGAGTTATCAGTTAAGCTTAATTAATTAATTAAGATTAATAAATCTTTAGGTATTCAATAACTGATTTGTATCGTGTTAACTGGGTTGTATTGAGTGGTGGCTTCATTGCTGGTGATAGCCAAACCATTTATCGTTTTTATCGGTTTTATCAAAAATCGGTAATGGACTTATTAGATTCGGGAAAGATTGACGATGATCAGGTATTTATCAGTTCAAAACCTTCAAAATTATTAATTTAATCACTTCGGATTTATAAAATAACTATTAATACGAATTTGAAAATCTTACTGAATGATTGCTATGCCATTTCCGATTTCGAAGGAATGATTTTTTATCTCATTACCGATTTCGAAACTATTTCGAATTTGTATTAATTGACCTTAAAAATTAATACAAATTAAAACTTAAAAATTAACAGTTTTGGAGTTTAGAGGGATAATAATTTCAGTTCAGTTGGATATATGAAGAATTCAATAATTATGCAATCGAATTCATATTACACGTTTTCCGTTTCTAATTTTAAACCAAAACTGAGTTTTTTCAGACAGTATTAACGCTGATGGTCAAACACTATGCAAGTTTGTTCAACCTGATACCTGGTAACGGTAATTGGTATGCCATATTTCAAATATATCCGTGCTATAATAGATAATGAACAGTAAGCTGGAAAAGTGCCACTTTTAAACGAACGCTCTCTGAGCTTTTTATCGAATTGTATATGTTCCATGCAGAAATTTCCGCCATATATCAAATAAATCGATCAGTTTGCGTTAACAAATTCATACGCCTGATTTAATATCTAAAAATATACATCCTACCTTAAATATTTTAAATGTCACAGAATCATCTTGTGGTTTTTGGAGAAATGAAGACAGATAAATGATCTGGGTATCTCTTTTGAATAAAGTTAGGAAATATGAAACTAGCAGTAATCAGTACTGTTTTGCCTTTTCAGAATTTCACTAAAATTCATTCTATAACTATATTCAGGAAGCACTTGATTATTACTCCTATAATTCATTTGTAGTAATACTTGGTTTCTCAATTGTCAAAATGTTTTAATCATTACCAAAAATGTTTCCTTAACTTTTATTATCATATACCCTCATTGACATTGTATTATTTCAGAAAGAGTCAAGATTCCATACTTTTCAATGTTATATTGCATTCTTTTATGAAATATGATCCACTCGTTAGAGTTGTATTATACAAATGTAAACGCAACAAAATGACAAAATGATAACATTCCCTCTTATTAATTTCAATGATAATAATAATCAATTTAAAGTTCTTTAGAAAATTGCAAAAAATGGCAGTTTTGTTAAGTTGTTAGAACAATGATGAAAAAGCGTAGAATTCTTGCATTTACACCATGAATAACTTGTACAAAAATTACCATAAATCACAAACATTTCATGAAATAAGCCATGAAGAGCCTTTGCGACAAGAGACAAATTAATTAATTTTTAGATCCCTGGCATCAGAATGACTCACACATTAAGAAATATGAATAATTTCATCGTTACGAAGATAATTACTTATGTAATTAAAAATTACCTACATAATTAAATTTAATAACCTGCACAATTAAATATTTCCAGTAATCTCCTCTTCATAAACAGCTTAAACATTCCTTTATCTCCTTCTGTTATATCTGAATGCTTATCCTCATTCTTGTTGTCGTTATTGACCTTAGAAATGTTCCCAGTCATCTTTTGTTTGAGAATTCAAATATATAAATGCACAATTCGATTCGTACAATTTTGCTTCGATAATCTATTTTCTGTCTTCGTGTAGTACTATGTTGTTGATTGATTCACTGTTAAGATTTAATCATGATCCATCGCTTTTACCTCTTTGAGAGAAATTTCTAACCTTTCTTTCTTCAAGTTGTTAGATTTTTGTTATAATACAGTCATGCTTTTACTATTTCATGACATCAGTTCGTTTCCCGAAAATCTTTGGCTTTTACGAATATTGCTCACTTTAGGAAAAGTAAATTTAGTTGATCCCTTTTTATAAGTAGTACAAAGAAGACAGTCTGGTATGAAAAAATTGATGGAAGATTTTATTGCTGTCCAGATTTAACGAAAAATTTGTAATGTAAAAGTGAATAGAGAAAAGTGAGGATGATTTAGAGATATAAATAGAACAGAACTCAACTAAAAAAGGCATTATGTAGGTTTGTCTATAAGAGATTAATCAATCAAATTGCAAGAATTGCAAGCGAAACGTCATGTAGTATAGACTTATTAAGACATACGAAAGCCTAAATTATAAACGACTAAAAAAAAATCAAACGTCATAGAGTACAATAAATCGTTCATATAAAAAGAAAGAAATTTGTAAAAACAAAGCAAATAAATCAAATTGTAACATTTTGCCATAAATTTTGTCATTTGGAAATAATTAATTACAAAGATAGAAAGAAATCATTTATTTCACTGCCAAACAATTTTGTATTGCAGTTAATTTCGGACTTTTTTCGACAGTATCTTACCTAAATGTTATTTATTTTTGCTATCAATTATTTGCATGCAATTTGTGCTTCAAATTCAGACATCTCCATCCGTTGGCAAATGTATCCTAGCATCTTTCTACAATGACCTTGTATTTCCATGATTAAGTAATAACCTGTCTTGGTGGGTACTTTTTATAGACCTATTTTTCTCTAAGTTACTCGTTCTTTCATCTTATATATACCTATATGACCTTTGTAACCAAAGGTTTATAAATAATCAAATAATCCCTATTTTAGCATCTCTATAATCGTTCATTTGATTTTTCCCTTAAGTGTTCACTATGAAAAACTAACAGAGCTAATTTTCAAAATAGCTTCGTGTTGAATCCGTATACTATTGACATTGAGATGACCATGTCAACCACCGGTCGATGTTGATAGCAACAGGTGATTTTTGCTGCAGCTATATTTATCATGGGCAAAAATTTCAAGCAAATAAGCTAACATACCATATTGATCGGGGAAATGTTCGAAGCCAACAATTCCGCTCTCTGCAAACAATAGCTATGCAATTGTTCTATACGAGAAAAATTTCTTAAAAAAAAATTCACAATTACGAATTTATAAAAAAAATTTTCTTTCCAGTCATGAAAAACTTTTTTGGAAACAAAAAATTTTCATTTGTAACTTTTGAGAAGGAAAATAAAAAAGACAGAAAAAGCGAAATGTTAAAGTACTTTACAGACCCATTAATAGACAAAGCTGTAAAATCAAATGAAATAGCTGCTGAATTAAATGGAATAGCTATTGAGTCAAATGGAATAGCTGTTGAGTTAAATGAAATTAGCTGTTCAATCAAATAAAATAGCTGTTGAGCCAAATGGAATAGCTATTGATTCTGCACTTTCCATTTATGAAAAAATAATTATATTACAATTAAATAGATCTCATTTAGTGTGGAATAAGAAATAATGCGGCAAAGATTTGAACTACTCATTGTTAGTAAATTCGGATCAATAACATATATTGTTAAAGAACATTAATATTCCATGCCTTTTACGGGACTTTGATGCTAATACTGCAGTAGCTATTTGATGTGCACATTTATGAGGATATTAATGACAAACTTTTCATTTATAAAATTTAATGATAAACTTTTCATTTGTGAAAAAATAAGTACGTAAAAAAAGAATTTAGCTTACCTCTATAGACTGTTGAAAAAAATATCAATTTTATGAATTGCATTGACAAATTTCAAAGTATAATTCCAAAATATGACATAAATCATATGAATGAAAATTGTTAAATTGCTTACTTTAGAATTTGTCAAAATTGTCATTTTAGTAAGTAATAATTGTCCTGAATAATTTGTAATTTTTAAGCTCATTTAGAAGTACAAGTAAAATTGGGAAAATTAAAAAAGGAAACTGTTGCATAGGTAAACATTGTGAAGAAATGAAAAAATATATCATTTTGACTATGCCATAAGATTTAAGCAATTTTTATCTGATAATTGCATATCAAATACAAAGGCATGTCTTATCAGTAATAGGCTTGACTTTTAAAACTTTCACTTTTAATTTAGCTAGAATTTATACACGTGACAATTGAAATTCTCAAAGAAATTGTATGAAAAAAATAAACTGAAAAAAAGTAAAAATGTGTAAGTAAATTTACACGACAATTTCGTCTCCCTAATTGAGACAAATAAAACACATTTGGAGAAATTTGTTCTCGTAAACCAATTAATAGATTTAATCTAATTGAATAATTAAGAAAGGTAACATTTTTCCAGTTGAAGATTAATTGCTGTTTCTTATAAATTAGATGTAAATGAAAAAAAAAAAAAATGAAAAGGAAAAAATGTGGAAAGAATGCTTTAATTAGGAGATAGAATGATACATTTGGAAATGTCTTATGAAGGCAAATGAAAAATGCTATTATTTGCTAACATAGTGCAGAAAATTTTAATAGCAAGAGAAAACGATAATTATTTGATACATAATTTAAACTTAATCTTAAATTATAGTCATCACTGTTGAAGAATGCTTCATGACTTGTGACTTTGGTATGTTCACTTTTTAAAATGCTCTTAAATTTATTTAAACTAATATTCTATCGCAAACATTTACACTTTAAAGTGAAAGTTCCCATGGAGATCAGTTCTTCTGACTCTTACATTCTAAATTAATGCACAATAATTTGATTCATTATAGCAGACTGAAGGATATGTATGTCGTTGACCGTTTCAATCCATTTAAATGAAAAGCATTTATTACGATTACTGCTAACACTAAACATTGTTATTGAATAGTGAAATAAGTTTTAAGCCTACTTCTTCAAACTTCATTGTTTTATTTATCAATTTTTTAAGGTTAAGAAATTTTTAATTGTGTTAATTTTCAAAGACTTACTTAAAGATAGATTTGATAACATTGTCATTTTGTTCTTTTTTGAATGATCGAATAAAGTTGTGATTTTTCTTGGCCATATCACTTTCATAGTAAATTCAAAATTTCAAAGCATCTAGCAGAGCATCTTTGTTATTTAACCAAACTAAAACTTTCTCAATTTACTGATGTAAAGTAGTACAGTTCATAAGTTGTCCTGAATAATTACTAGCTAATTACTGAATAATTACTAAATAAATCCTGAATAATTACTAAATAGATAGTTTTACATGTAAGCTTACATGCAACAGTAATTTCTATATAAAATTTTATCTAAAAAAATTTGTCAACGTTTTTTATCTAAATAAATTTAGCAATAATATTTCAGTAGGATAGCAGTCTCAAATGATGTTTGTAATAGAAAAAAACAAAAAGCTAAAAATTCTTGCAAAATGTGATAGATTTTTGACAACTTTGTTATTTTGTCTATTTTTGAGATTTGAAAAGTGAAATGAAAATGAATGAGAAATAATGTTTAATATGGTAAAATTTGAAAATTTCTTACCAAAGTATAATTACAAACTAGTAGAGCAAAGTTAGACTAATAGTAGCAAGAAATGGAAAAATATTGAGCAAAAATTTGCTAATATTGAGAGAAAGAAAGCATTGTAAAAGTTTGGATAACTTCATTTGATCTCGAATACTAAGACTTTTCTCAGTGCTATGTGAACTAATTATTCTATTTTAATCCTAATTCTGTTTGTTTGATTATTATCGAAATTTGATTTTTTGACAAATTGAAATCAGGACAACACGTTGCACAGCGTAGTCCATCTGAATGGAACTGGCCACTAAGTATGGATCTTTGATCTTGATGAAATTTGGAAGACTGGATAAATTCTTGGATATTTGGGATGCGGATTATTCTGGTTGTTCCTTTAAGATCTAAAATAACTCTTGTAATTACCATTTATGATATATCGAATTTTAAATAAGTTAAGATCGCTATATGAGATAATTTTGGAACACTGATATTATCAGATTGCCAATTAGCTATCTCAGATTTATCTATTTAATTTTTAAAATTCAAGTTCAAATCTTTCTTTAATCAAGATTATTAAGATAAAATTTATGAGTTTTCAAACAATTGTACAATTTGTCTTTCCAATTTAATGAGCATTTACGAAGAAAAACAACAACTGTTAGATAAAATGTTGTGAATGGTTTAAGATAATTGATTATCATAAATGTTGTTAGGGAAATTATGCTGCTTAATTATCTAATATATTGATAATATTATCTTCTAACACTCAATTCATTAGTAAATCAACATGATTATTTCTGCATTTCGTTGAAATTTTCGATGAATAAATTCATTGTTGAATTAACGCATTTCAGGGTGCTTTCATATATCCATATTTCTTGAATGTTTTAAGAAATGTTCATCGATGTTTAATCCGGGACATTCCAAGTCTTTAGATGATGATGCTACATTCCACGATGACAACAACGGTGGCAGCAGCAGTGATGGTAACAGAATTCCCTTCCAAAAAATGTCGTTTACCATCACCTCACCTAAGGTAAAAGTTCTTTAAGTGCCGATAAATGGCCAATAAAAAATTCAAACTCGTACGGTTATCTGAGCATTATTTTTCATGTTTCCGTTTAAAAGAATTGTTCTCTAAAAAAAAAAGAAAAAAAAAAAACATACTTGAGATGCTCTTAAGTTAGGAAAATACTAGACTTTGACCAAAATAGAGACTAAATGATCATCATTATCATAGAGCACATTGCATTCATCGCCAAAATCGCATATCTTTGTTGCTTATTCACACTTGATAGATGGTAACAACATAGATTATGTTTTCCTTATAGAATAACTATTAAAAGTTATATGAAGTATTGTAAATCTCAATTTAAGTACTTGAAATTCAGTTTGATTTTATCTCATTAATAAATAAACGTCCAGTTCTTTTTCGTTAGAATTTCTGTGTTTGCAAAGGAAAAAGATATGAAATCCATGGCATTGAATTAGTTTTGAATGTCTTATCCAGTTCATCCGTTACTCAATCATAGCAAATTGTGAAAATTATTGAGAAAATTCTTACAGAAAGCATTTCCATTACCTCTATATGCTTTTTCAACGCGGCGATTAAAAGATTGATACCTTAACTTCGTTAATGCTCATTCATTCATTCCCTCAACTTGTAGTTGCTGAAGCGTAATTTGTTATTCAGTTGATTTTTTTTTCATGCATTCTCAGTAAAATAAGTATAATCATATTTACTTAAGCATAACTATGGGAATAGGCAGCGATCAGCTTCAGATACATGGAGCCATTACAGTGATTGGAAAGCATGTAATGTTCGTTTTCCTTTTTAATTTTACCAAACAAAAATTTATTATCTTTTACTGCGTCTTACTTAGATTCATTCGGCACACATTTTGCAGTATTACAAGCCGAATTCCTCGCATATATGTCTCATTTTCTGATTGAAAGCATTCTGAGTGTTCAGTGAAGCGGCTGTAATAGTTTTAAAAAAACTTGCAACAGAAATGAATATATAATTATCGTCTCGTTTGGAATAATAATTTTTTTAAATCAATAATTTTTTTTTTTTTTTTTTTTTTAAGTCACTCGTGTTTTCGCATGGAAAATGTCAGAGAGTTAAATGAAACTGCTTTATCTAACGAACCGTACTAGTTTGTGCAAGGAACGAAAATTCACAGATATGAAGGTCTGTTGTGAAGTTTATATCATATTTGCAGAGCGTGAAGAAAAGCGCTAAGGATCATCATTATCACAAGCGTAAATCTTCGTTGTTCGATGATTCGTTCAGGGAGAAGAAGCCAGCATTAAGGTAGACAAAATTTTTTTTTTGGCATAATTTCTAAATAGCTTGAGAGATATCTTCTAAGTTTTGTATCTTGTCATCCTTTTTGCTTTTGGCTTCATAGACAAATATATATTGATGCTGACCAAATCTAAAGGGAATATTCAGTCAGTCCGATTAAATTATCTCATATTTTCTATTGAAGAAGTATTCGTATTCATCTTCATTGTTTTACAATAATACGGAAATTTCATTTTGTCTCGAATTTCATTGCATCTTCTACAGTGTATGGGATGATTGTAATTCTTAGCTTGTGAAATTGCTCTAATTTGTCGCATTTTCAATTGGAACTGAAATCTATCTAAAAGTTCTACATGTTAGCACCAAGGTGGATAGTAAAGAAATTTTGATGACAAGGAAGAGTTTTGTCCTTATTACATGGCATATGTCTTAGGAAATCTAACAAAAACTTGTCCAGCCAGTATTTGAAAATGGACCAAATGTGCTGAAAGTAAATTTGCTGGATAAATAAATTCTCTAAGGATAGTGTAGCATTGTGCAGCAATAATGTAGTATTTTCTGTCGATCACTACTTTCTTTGCTGATTGCTGAATACGAGTTTCATATATTGATTTCTGAAATTTTTAATGCTTGCTGTAGAACCTGTTTATGCTCATCTCACTCGCGGCAAAATTATTTTACGATTCAAACATGACATTATCCTTTCGCTTTAATAAGTAAATGTGTTTCGTTATCGAATAGTATTCGTGGGAAAACAAGATTTTGATTTTCATTATATGTTGTAATGTTGAAAAATTGTAAATACTTACTCAAAACTAAGGCCTCAGTATAATATTACGCCAAAATTGATACCGAAAACTGTGAAGTGAGAATCGGACTTTAGTTTGGCAGTTTTGATTGAAAATTTGTTAAATACCCTCAATTTCGCACTTTCTTACAGTTTTGTTTATAGAAGATTTATATTTTATTTATTAGATTGTATGTGCAAATTTCACTAAAGAATAACAGAATAGCAAATCAGAAAGATAAGAATGATATACATGTGCAGAGTAGAATGACCTGTTTTTTCTTGATGTTATTTAGCTAACTATAAGCCGGTTCTTAGATTTCATTTAAATATAATGTAGGAATCAGTTTTTACAAATTTATTTGATGTCCAAACTCAACTTTGTAAATATATAAAACTGCTTTCTTAATTTCCGATTTCATTAAAACTTTTTTTTTTTAAATATTATAATTCTTACCTTGAATAATGAATTCATGCTTAAAAATGATATTAACATTAATCGAAGTTTCCATTGTGAATTCGAAAAAGTTTTCGGCTGTGATAGTCTGGTTTTTTCTGATAATTATAATTCAGAAAACATTCTTTTATAATGTTTTTTTTTTTCAGACTTTTTTTTTGTTTCGGGATAAGGAATGTTTTGAAGCGATGTAAACTATAATAAGAATAATGCTCAGTTGTATCTTTGCAAATATGAATCAGACCGTGCTGCATATTTATATATTTAAATGAACTTAACTTTTGCATAAATTTTGCATAAATTGGAATATTAAGGATTCATTTCAGCCGGATGAAACAAATGGATGACTGGGATTATTTACAGAGCAGCCGTTCAGAATCATCGCATTCATGTATTACATCTTTTCGAGTTACTAAGCTAGCTCAGTGCGAAAGTTTACTGCCAAAATATAACTTGTGTGAACAGATAGGTAAGTAATTCTGTTACGTTTTTTCATCTAATATCTTAATGTTTTCTAGTTTTCTGGGGTTTTTATGCGCTTGTAGAAAAATACATTAATATTTCCAATGGTATAGGGTTTTTACTATTAAAGGAAAATATAGTGATAATCCGAACATAAACGATTATCGATTGGATTCACCGGAATCACCAAAAGTTGGAGATAAGAATAAAGAAGATGAAACAGTAAATCAGGAAAAGGAGCTTTTTGAGTGTGTTGAACCTGAACGTCAACTTAATGAAAATGTGCTTATCTGGATCAAACAATTTAAGGTAAATTAATTATGTAGGTATTATTGCTAATTCTTGTCTTTGATTGTAAAAATGGGTAATACTTAGAAAGCCTAGACACAGTCATAATTTCATGCTGTAGAAGAAATTGGTGAATGAATTAATGATATCTTGAAAAAATAGGTTTTTTTTGATAAGAAAAAGAACTTGTTTAAAGATGTTTTTATTGGAATTTTCGTTGGGATTTTTAGTAAGAAATTACAGTTGCTTTCTTTAACCGACCAAATGGATGCTCTCACCGATCTAATTGGCGAATGTTCGTTGGACCACATTCGACACTTACGTTCTGTGATTGAACCTTTCTTTCAAAAAGATTTCATTAAGGAATTGCCAAAGGAAGTAAGTGAAACGAATCGAAATTTTCGAAAATTTTTTGATTTGAATTGGAATGTTCTGTTAATATTAATTATAATAATAGAAATTTTTTGATATAGGTAGAAAAAATTGATTTATAGTACAGACATTCTTGTAGTAAGACTAGCCGATTTCTTCAAAGAATGTAGGATTTACTCGTCCAAAAGAATATTATTGTATTTCCAACAGTCTTCGTTTTAGATTGCATTACATGTTATGTGCTTTTTATCTCCTGCTGATATAGCTCGCATATCATTAACTTGTCGTTACTGGCGTAATTTAGCTGAAGATAATCGTTTATGGAGGAAAAAATGTGAGGAAGTGAATGTCACAGCTATGGATGAGCCAAGGTAAGTAGCAGTTAAAATTACTGCTGTCAGTTCATGAATAATATGAAAATATATTAATGAAGGAGCATTTTATGGAAACTTGATTTAAAAAAAAAAAAAGAAAAAAAAACTAGTTGCAGAGATTTAGTTATTCATTTTTATAGTGATCGAAAAAGTGGTGCATGGGCAGAGACAGCTTCAACAAGCGGTATTGAAATCGTTGGATATCGTCCCGTGCCTAGTTATCGTCTTGCATTATTTGCTGGTTATCATCCGCATTGGCTAAGGTTTGTTGGATATAATCGGAATTTATTTGTTATTGTGAGCAGTGTGTGTTGGAACTCGTTTCCAATGGAAACTTCTGGGCATTTAGATAAATTTTAGTTGTCTGTAGCTGTAAATCTATTAAGAAATTGAGAGAAAGCACGTTTGAAAATTTTTACGATAAAATATGGAGCCGCGCATTGGGTGTTTATTTTATTAGTAGTGTAAAAAAATAAACTATACATGATAAACGCTGTTGCTTGGGTCTAACCGTCCTTTTTTAATGCTACTTTTTGTCCTGCTTATCATTTGAATGACAAAAAATTTTCAGGTATTATTCCGATACGGATGATTCACCGAAAAATGTTTGTTTAGCGAGGTAAATGTTTTTATTTTTTCATATCTACTTAGCGATTTAAAATAAAAATTGTTGATAAAATATAGACATTTGACAGAGAAAGATTGAGTAACTATAAGATTTTTAAGCTTTGACTATATTTTCGATAGCACAAAATAGTTTGATTTTAAAACAGATCAAAATGGAAAGCTCTTTACTTGCGACATCAACGTATCCTGGCTAATTGGCGCTATCGTCCGCTTCGTGGGTCATGTATTTTAAAGGGACATGATGAGCATGTGATTACATGTTTGCAAGTCCATGGTGATTTGATTGTAACTGGTTCGGATGATAATACGTTAAAAATATGGTCAGCCAGCAAAGCAGTGGTAATTTGTTTGGATTACAAAAAAAATTTTTTTAATATGATTTCAGAGTATTTTACGTGAGACTGCAATTATGAGACACATAAACTGATCACGCCAAAGCAAAAGCACTTAAAATATGAAATATTTGCACGACTTCAGATATATTTTTTTTCAAATACTTTTTTCAAATATTTCAAATTTGTTTATTTATTTATAGCTAGACTCACTCCTTTAGTGGCTTAAGTTTCTGATTTCAGTGTTTACAAACACTGACGGGTCATACTGGTGGTGTTTGGTCATCGCAGATGTCGGAAGATGGTAAAACTGTGACAAGTGGTTCTACTGATCGAACAGTACGCGTATGGTGCGTTGAGACGGGACGCTGCTTGCACTGTTTACAGGGTCATACAAGTACTGTTCGCTGTATGACACTTAGAGAAAATAGGTAAGTACTCATTGTGCTACACGTCTTCTTTTGAAAGTTTGTTTTTGAGATTTTACTTTAAATTATTTTCAAAAAAAAGTGAAGTAAGAATGTTATTTTATTGTTTAAGGCTTGTAACTGGATCTCGCGATACATCAATACGTTTGTGGAACATCGAAGATGGTACATGCATACGCATTTTGCAAGGTCACGTAGCAGCTGTACGTTGTGTTCAGTTCGATGGTGTGCGTATTGTTTCGGGGGCATATGACTTCTCCGTCAAGGTTTATATTTTTCAAATTTTAAGTCATTTTCGTTTTTTGTTTGTGAAGTGTTTATTGCTGGCGCTTTCAAATGGTACATACAATTCAGGCTAGATGTTTGTATGGGAGCAGTTTTGAATATACTAAAATATCTTTATTTTCCTAAACTTTCCGTTTTACTATTATTTTGAAACTTCTGATCTGTTTTTATTTGTAGTAATATATTCAATTTCATGGTTTATTTAAGAACTCGTTGCCATTTTTTCGATAGATGTTAAGGCATATTGGCACAGTTATATTTTAAAGATGTTTCAGGTTTGGGATGCAGGATCAGGTAGATGCTTACACACTCTAACTGGCCACAATAATCGAGTTTATTCATTACTGGTAGGTGAAATTTGAATATTCAAAATATCTAAAGCACTTATATTTTGAAAGAATTATTTGCTTCCGATTTGTTGTTAAGATTGATTGCATACATTTGCCACTGCGTTGTAATCCCTGTATGATGGAAAATTCTCTTTTTAATAGTGGTGGCTGTCATTCTACCATTTGGTAAATTTTTGCAAAATTTGTGGAAAGTGATGCAACTTGTTGGTCCTGTTAGAAAATCAGTGACTTATATTTTTACAGTTTGACAGTGAAAGAGACATAGTTGTTAGCGGTAGCTTGGATACAACGATCAAAGTATGGAATATTCGTGATGGAGTATGTACACAAACTTTAACTGGTCATCAGTCGTTAACATCAGGCATGCAGTTGCGGGGCAATATTCTCGTTTCTGGAAATGCTGATAGTACGATTAAGGTTTGTGCGTTTCAGGAGTTCTTAAGGAAATTAAGGATCATTAACAAGTGAATATTTATAAAAAAAATTTTTCTGTGAGTTTTTAAATTAGGTTTGAAGTGGTTTGGCTGACTGAACATTTATTCCATTATTTTATATAACTCATTTGCCGCTACTTCATATTTTATTGGAACATTCATCAGCATTGAATTTTTGTGTACGAGTTTTTGTTATGTTGATGAGATTATTTAAAATTCTGAGAATTTTTGTACAAGCTATTTAAGATTTGGGATATCATGAATGGACAGTGCAAGTACACACTGTCTGGACCTAATCGGCATGCTTCCGCTGTCACCAGTTTGCAGTTTCTTGAAAATGGTCTAGTTGCAACTAGTAGTGATGATGGTTCTGTTAAACTGTGGGATGTAAAGCAAGGTTTGTTAGCTTTTTTGAGTTCATTTAAACATGAAGATCATTGATCACCAATCAATATTTATGTGAAAATTTAATTGATTCATCTTTCAAATTGTTTATCAGCTAATCAGGCAATATTATTTGTTTAAATACTTTCTACTAATGAAATCACTAAGCGCTTGATTGTTTTATTTACAAAGTATTCGTTCCTAACTTTTTATTTTGAATAGTTCCAATGCAGTCAAAACGGTTTAATGGTAGCAGTTTAGGTATGTTCGTGCGTGATCTAGTTAGACTTCGTTCTGGTGGTTCGGGTGGTTGTATATGGCGTTTGAAATCGACATCAACAATGCTAGTTTGTGCAGTAGGTTCACGTAATGGTACAGAAGACACAAAACTAATACTGCTTGATTTTGATGCCGATTATCCGTAAATATGGAATGCTAATTTTTTTAAACTGTGTAAATTTAACGTGCAAGTTTCGATGAATAGAATTTTTTCAAATATTTCTGTTTCTTCGTTCCAATCCATTTCTTTCAGACCTTTCAAGTGTAGGGATATGTAATTATTCAAATATTTGCTTCATAGAGTGTCGTTTCACTAATAAGGCAGTATTCAAAGAGGCTGTATAATTTGTATTTAATTTATTATCGTACTGTTTAATTCCCGATATATTTTGTAAAAAATTCGTCTTCTTATTTGTTTGCTTCTTTTGCTTACTGTTTGTGTTTTTTTTTTTGTTCGTTTTTATATTTATTTTATTTTGTATATTTCCGCATGAATTCCATTCCATTTGAAAGCTTTTTTTTCTGCTCATTGTTTAAATGAACAGATCAGTCATTTAGAAAGCTTATGTCTAATGTAAAACTGATTACAATAATTCACGAAACTTTAAATAATCAAAGTTCAATTATGATATTTGCACTCATTAAGATTTTTTTTTTTCTTTCAACAACGTCTTTCATTTTTCTGTATTTTCTGTTCGTTTTACGTTTCACTTATGTTTCCAGTTTAAAAGAAAGTATTTGTACACACTGAATATATTCATTTCATTTGGTTTAGCACAAGAGAACAAAAAAAAAAAAAATGATTTATGGATATTTTAATGAATTGAAGTGTGAATTGAAATTTAAATCGTATACTTTTCGTTTGGTGAAGTGTTATGCAGAAGAAACAAGCAACAAAGCTGCAAAATCGTTTCTACACATTATGGGTCTTGTTTGTTTATACATCATCGACTCATTGTTGAATTGCTTTGGAATATTTACTGCTGCACCTGAATCATCACATTTAACTCTTGTACTGTATTTTAATAGCTTAGCTTAATTTGCTAAGCAAATATAAATTTCAACCCTATTTTGAACAGCTAAGCGTTAATTACAAAATGAAACAATGATGAACAAATAATCCATTAGAATTCGTACAGCTTTGCAAGTTATTGCAAACTAGACTTGTTATTAACTTGATTTATATTGACTTATTATTAATTGATATATTGATTTAGCTCAAAAAAGAATAGTATGACCTGCAGTTCCGAAATTTCCTTTAGTATCCAGATTCATTCATTCGCATCATCTATTGATATCTAATTGATTCGTGAATCTGACTAAGATTTTCTCTACGAATATCTCTCCCTATCGAAGCTTGAATGTTTTAGTTGGCTATACTGCATATACCTCCGGCAATGGCTCAACTTTAATGCCAAGAAAGCATTCAACTAAAAGATTAGAAAAATCTATAAGCAGGATGAATTAAATACTCTAAATTAAACACTCTAAAGAACGGAATCCCAAAAGCATTGAGACATAGAATTTGTTTAGCTCAACAAGATCATATCCATCCATCCAGGAGAAAAATATTCCCAATTTCTTTATTATTGACCCTAGTTAGCTCCTGGCTGATAAATGTTAAAAGTAAAAGAGATGAGGCCAATTCAGCACAAGCTAAAAAAATCCACTGCCCAGACTTGATT
Organism: Mansonella ozzardi; assembly: GCA_029876185.1. Taxonomy (NCBI): domain Eukaryota; kingdom Metazoa; phylum Nematoda; class Chromadorea; order Rhabditida; family Onchocercidae; genus Mansonella; species Mansonella ozzardi. The sequence goes on along the minus strand of JARVGP010000010.1, from coordinate 93,349 downwards.
TGTATTTGTAAAATTTTACAGCAACAGACGAGGGACAAGAGATGTAAATGTGACAAGATGCATTAGAAGCCTAAGGCTCAATATTACATGTAGAATGATGGTTCAGCAAAATTCAGAAATGGTTAAGGAGCTTTTTTCGATGCATACTGTTTATTCTACGTGAAATGAAACCTATTAAAAATGTTTTACCTCATTTCCTCTCCTTTCTGTCGCTTTGACCAGCGGTCATCTTCCTCTCCTTTCTCTTGCTTTGACTAACATCATCTTCCTCTTCTTCTAACCGCTTTGACCAACGGTCATCTTCCTCTCCTCCCTACCGCTTTGGCCAGCGGTCATCTTCCTCTCCTTTCTGTCGCTTTAACTAACGATCATCTTCCTCTCCTTCTAACCGCTTTGACCAACGATCACCTTCCTCCCCTTTCTACCGCTTTGACCAGTGGTCATCTTCCGACAGTAAACAAAAGCATATATTCAAAGATCAATAAAGCTGCCTTTCATAAAAAAAGAAACTTATCGAACATTGTGCGGTTGGAATTAGTCCTACAAAGAGAATGATAATGCAGAGAAAACTATGCCTAGCCTATACCGTATAAGGAAATTTTCCACTATGTCTTTTGCAACGAACTTGCTTATTCTGTATTGGCGAGAAAAAGCCAAAGGTCAAACCAATGTTTTGAGTTCATAAAGTGTATTTGCAATAATTGGGAATGGAATCATTCTTTGTTTACGAAGAACTATACTGATAACAACTAACTTCGTTCCCAACCAGTAGTTCCCGAGGGAAAAGTTTGGGTGCAAGGATTGCTTTCTTTTTAAAGTAATCACAGTAAGTAATACGTGATTACTTCATAAGTTTTGGTTGAAATCTTACTTTCAAAAAGTTACAGAATTAACTGTTTCGTATGGTCATTGTTGTAAATAAAAGAACGGTGGTCAAAAAAGGTCAAACAATTTGCTAACTTACTATCGATGACATTGTGCTGCAATAGATGGATTGTTAAGGGTATTGAGAAAAGTTTAAAAATTTGACCAGAAGAATGACCGCGAAGATTAGGTAACACTTAGAGTACTCTGTACTAGTATTGTTATTATATTACTGTGTTGGCTTATTTGCTTACTTATCTCATTTAACTCTCAAAGAGCAATGATATTAAAATTATAGGTTGTGACAGTTGAACAAAGTTTTTAAATTTATGTACTGTAAAAGGTCATGCAGTGACCTGATTCATTTGCTGCTGATTATAGTATAGTTAGCAGTGGAGATAAATTTGATGAGATTTTGTAATGAACGAATTGTTTCTTCAAAGCTTTCAAAGGTTACTAATGCATCTTATCATTAATCGTTAGCTGATTGAGATCAATGTTTTGGAAAATGACAAAATACTATTTCGTTTAACTTTCTGCTGTGATTGTTAATTGTCGAGATTTTCGTTGTTTTTGTCTTAAATTTTAATTGGATTTAATTATTTTAGATCTAAGTATATATGGAACAAATGCCTGCTTTCTTTGTATATACTGGCGATACAAAATGAATCTTGTTAGTTAATGCATAATTTATACTGGCGATACAAAATGAATCTTGTTAGTTAATGCATAATTTAATTCAAAATTTTGTTCGTTGTGACTGAAACTGCAACTTTGAGTACATAATTTGGAATTTGGAATATTTTATAGGAAACAGGAAGTATCTTGCGCATAGAATGATGAAAATTTAATGCCGTTTCATATTCTTAAAAATGTGTTTGCAGGTTGTTTTTTTATGTTTCAGAGAGAAGTTCAATATGGCATAGATGCTATTTATGCATCATTTAAATTTCTTATAGTTCGAATAAATTCCCTTGCAGAAATTTAAATTTCTTTATTGATCGATATGTTATTGATTTTCAGAATTTACCATGTCCCTGTAATGAACAGAATAAGTCGGAAAATGATGACAACCAAAATTTTACGACATCTCCTGAGATATTGCTCGAAAATTCTACAGTTACCACTGACCTGATTATTAATCATAAATTTATGAAGGCAGAGTCGCCTGCTATGGTATGCTTAAATTTTTTTGTAGCAATAGGCACTGAATCAATTGTCTCATTCAATAATGTAATTTGAATGAATTTCTTTGTAGAAATTTGAATTCGAATCTACTGAATGTCAGCAGAAATCATCTTCCTCTGACCAAACTTCTAAAAAATTTAACCAGCATATTGTTCGTAACTCACTTTCGGACTCTACAAATATTCCGTAAGTTAATTTAAGCAATCATTTCTAAGCTGTAATACTGATTTTGGTTTGATTAAGTGCTTAGAGTATATATCAATTTTGTTTTGTAATTGTAATAGCTGCTCTTTTAACGGCTAATTCGTAAAAAAAAGGCTTCCCAAACTTTTGTTCTACAAACAAAGGAATAAATAGGTGTATTTAGTATCTTGCCTGTATACTTATCAGCTAAAATTATAAATTTTTTGTAATCAGAATAATTTTACGAATACGAAGTGCAAAAAGAAACGAGTTTTGGTTTCTTTTGTAAGGATTACATATTCTCTTTGAAAGTTGAACATATTTCGGGAAATACCGTACCTATTATGATGTCATTTTCAGAATACCTCTAGTGCGATCTCGTCCTGCAGCATTGCATTTTTTGCCATTGAATCATTCCTCAACGAAAAATGACTCTGCACACTCGAACTACTTACAATTTACCAGCTCATTACATCTAGAAAGTGAACTTATTCATTTCTTATCAATATTTTCTTGGATAATACTGACGAAATATTTGTTCAAAAACAAGCTGCATAAATATTTCTTTTTTGAGATCCGGACAGAAGCTGTTTCTCACACATTATGAAGGCAACATCGAATAAGAGATGCTTAAATGTTTTAAACGGATCAGATTTTTTTGGTAATCATACCAAGACACAAGAGATGCGTTGTCGAAGTTCTCGTCGGCGTTCTACTATCAATAGACTCCATCGATTAAAAAACATGCTGGGAACATCGAATTGCAGTAGTCTTGGCAAACTGTACAACTTGCTTCCAATTACTCGGTAAATAGAGTTCGGAATATTATTGGTTTTGGGTGGTTAGAATGAAATGTCTGATAATAGGAAACTTGATCTACTGTAATCAACTTTAGACGTAGCGAGAGAGTTAAGGAACATAGCGCCATTGAGAAATGTCGTGGCGATGATGAAGGTGATATTGAAAATGTGGAAAATGAATTCAGCTTCCGAGCGCATTTGCAAGGTACCAGTCGCAATGCTTTGATTCCTCCTTTACGTCCATCAACGTCAACACCAAATAAACCGGCTTCTCGTTATAAGAAGCGTCCCATATCGGGCGTAAAAGATACTCCTGGAAATGCAAAGAAGGTGAAAGAAGATGAACAAATGGAAATAAGCGGTGATAGTAGGATTGGTGAAAATCTCGAAGAAGAAATGGATGTTGACATAGTTGAATCGCCCCCAGCGAATCAGGACACTGGAATTGAAGTAATTTTTTTCATATTTGTTTTGTGAGACTTGAGAAGAAAAAGTACTGCATAACTTCAAGTCGTTAGACAATTTCAGCTAATGAATTACCACCGAAAAATTTATTAATTCATGCAGTAATTATATGTTTCTTCCGGACTTTCTATGAAACAGTTTGTTTGCATGTTTTTGAAGCTTACCTGCAGCTGTTTTTCATCTTTCACCAGATAAATATAAGATTTTAAGGACAAAGGTGAAGGAAATATTTTGTTTCCGACGGCTTTGTTCAATCGATCTCTTTCACCAGATTTCCTGGAAGCCGTTGAGAACATGGAACCACGTTCTCATCTTGAAGTTGTATGTCGTTTCCATAATTGCAGTTACTGAACAGATAGTTTGCCAAACACCAAACTATCACTCATTCTGAAATGGATGGTAGTACATTAGCGAGTTTTCTTTGCATCAACTGTGATGGCAGGTGCTCTAAAATATGACGTTCCATAATTTCTAGTTCCTGTTTCTGGAATGTTCTACAAAACATAAAGAGCATAACTTTCAAACTTTCGACGTTCAAGATACAAATTTTAATTGCTTAGTAAAATACCAAAAAACAAAAGGTATGTTTTTCTAGAGGTACGAATTGGATATAATTAAAATTCCGGATGTTCCTTCAAGCGCTTTTGCATGTATTACTGCAGAAACTTTGGCCGATCTAATGAAGTCGATGACAGAGGAAGAATTTTCGGAAAGATTTCTAATTGTTGATTGCCGCTACCCATTCGAGTTTAACGGTGGACATATTCGAGTGATTATTTCATTTTGCAAAACAATCTTATATATTATCACTAGACTGATTGAAAATTTGAATCGTGCATTAATCGGAAATTTGAATCAGCCTGTTGAGATTTGACCAACGCTTCTGATTTGATATAAGATGAAAAAGAAATAGAACAATAAAGATTTTAATTGAGACAATGAGATAAGTCCATTCCACACGAAACAATGAAACATGTCCATCCAAATATTCCACATTTTGATGATCTTTTTTGCTCGTTTCTGTTTTGCTTAGAGCTATTACTTACATTAAAATCCAAATTTAAGTATCATGCGTTTGGAAATTATGAGATCTTAGGATATGTATTCAAATTTTTAAATCTGTGAAAGACCGCCGTTTTTTGGCAGGGTGCTGTGAACTTATTCGATCCAGCTGAAGTCGAAGCAGTTTTTTATCCTGATGATATGGAACTACGAATACAAGTAATGAATAAAAAGCCGATTTTCTATTGCGAATTCTCGCAAAAACGAGGACCTTCAATGTGCGTGAATTTTTGTTGCATGATCTATAATTCGTGCTTTTCACTGCACTGTATGTGCTTTTTGCTGCACAGGTCGTGCTTTACACGCTGACTACTATAGAAGATAGGTGCAATTATATCTGAGAAGTTGAAGATAAAAATTGTCTTATGTTGTTTCTTTTTTTAGAGCATACGAACTACGTGCGCTTGATCGTAAGTTCAACTTTGCAAAATATCCAGAGGTTGATTATCCCGAAATGTATTTGCTGCAGTATGGTTATCGCAATTTCTACTTATGTTTTAGTGATAAGCAACCAGTAAGGATCTTTATGAGGTTTTGGAATGTGGAAGGATTTTAATCATCACCATGAAAACTTTTGCAGTTTGTATTGCTGTAGGCAAACCTTCCATGCCATTTTAAGTTTCAAGAAATAGTCAACAAATAAATAAATAAACAAATATATATATATATATATATATATATATAATCCAAAGAATTAATATGAAAAGCGAGGCCAGCATTTCAAATTGCTTTTCATCAAGCACTATTGGATAAATTTTATGAAATTATTTTTTTTTAAATCTCAAGCATGTTCAGGACCTAATTGAACCGAATGGATATGTGGCAATGAATGATGAAGCACATACAGAAGAATTAATAAATTACAAATATCATCGTATTAGAACAGTTGCTTCTGTTTATCATACATTAGCAAGAGATCGTTATAATAGACAGCATATGGGAGAATTAAATATAAGTCCTATGGAAATTAGTACAAACAGGTCTCCCACTGGTCGTGTGCTTCCGAGAGTTAGTTATTTAAGTCTCTTTCAGTCTGTTTCTTTGATGATAATAATGATAATGGCATAATATGGAATTGAAAATATTGATACTAAATAATGTAATTTTTTGCAGCGCTTATTTGTCAGCTCACCGGAGTCTCCATCACGGTTTTCGAGCGGTCGTGAGAGCCATCGCGTACAAGATAGAGAAGGGGATACTCCTCCTCTTTCTCAGAGGCGTGCTGTACCGGATCCAATATGGGATATTACTCCTACGGGCCGTCCTTTACAAGATAGAGGAAGAAGGAGTATTTCTCTACACTTGTTTAGTGATGATGAGGGTGATAAGCCTCCTGATTACGATGATGAGTCTCCTAATGACCATGATGAGTCTTCTGATGATGAGGATGAGTCTTCTGATGATGAGGATGAGTCTCCTGATGACAATGATGAACCTCTTGATGACGATGATGAGCCTTCTAATGACGATGATGAGCCTGTTGATGAGAATGATGAGCCTTCTGATGACGATGATGAGCCTCCTGATGACGATGATGAATTTTCTGATGACGATGATGAGCCTCCTGGTCCTAGATACAGAAATATTTTTTGAGAAGGGATAGAATGTTGTTTGTTTGTTGATCGTTTTCGACAATTCTGTATGGTATTTATCGTTTTAATTGTGTATATTTGTAAGTTCTGTTGTTTTACAAGACTAATTTTTTCCAAATATTAAGAGATTTTATTTGAATTTTCAAATTGATTTTACATAAAAATAACTTTATGCAAATTTCATAAAAGTTTTCATTTTGTTTGTATCCTCATGGTTTCCATTTCTTTTTATTAGTCTTTCCAAGTTCCTTCCATCATTATTACTATTATTAAGGTTCATGTAAAGTATTTCATAAGAATTTCATGAAAGTTTTATTTTAATTAGTCTTCTCGTAGTTTGAATTTCTTTTTACTTGTCTTTCCAAGTTCATTCCATCATTATTACTATTATTATATCAGCATCTAGTTTTTTCTAGCACCAAGGCTTGTATGAAAGATATTTCGTACAAATTTTATGAAAGTTTCATTTTATTAGTCTTCTTCTAGTTTCATTTGCAATATGATCATCTACATTCTAGTTCTATTTTCGATCTCCATTTACTTCATCTTTTATTGAGATGACCAGTACTACATTCCTGTTGAAATCGTTTTAATCTCTGTACAGGGTTCCAGCATAATTCATGTATGATCAAGCAAACTGATCTCATATTGGTATATTGTTTTTTTTTTTTGAAATTTCTTTAATATCGTTTATTTTATGAATGATTGAATCTGGAGTAATTTTTATAAGATTCCAAATCGGATTCGACTTTGATTTTATGACTGATAGCTTATTCATTGATATCCTATTAGCCTCATCTTTTCATTTATTAGTGCTTTATTCATTTTTTATGATATCTTTCTGTGGATATAGATTTCAGGACTTTGTAACAGTTCTGTGGCATTTGTCTGATTGTTTTCTCTTCTGCTGTAAAAAAAGAAATTTTCGGTTTATTGATTTTACTGTTCTAAGATACTCTATTTTAATTATCAGAAATGCAAAACAAAAATTCTGTCACATAAAATATTGCATGGAATAAATCGTTGTATGAGTTTGAAACAGTTCATTTCATTTTGAAATTTTCGTTGTTTAAGCGGTGGAAAGCTTTTTTTTTCTTTCAGTAAGCTTTCATCATTATATAATCAATTTCTCCGAAATTGACATACACCATTTACTATACTTTAATAGTTTCTCAGTATGAGCTATCGTATGGAATAAAATGAATAGTTTACTGTAGAATTCTAGCAAATTCTATCAATTTCCAATTATGCTTAATTCATCTTTTGCAGATAAATTCGTATAATAGATGTTAGAAAACACTTGATCTATTTCTTTAAAATTTGAGTTTTTTTTTTTTTTTTTAAATTTTGAATTAAGTGTTTATATTATTAAATATAATGCAAACTGGAAATTTGTCTAATAATTATACACAGTAGCAAATGAGTTATCGAGACGCGAATTTTTTATGATATTGTCATTTTTTCTTTAGTTTAGAAATTTCTATTTTCGCGCTCTAAATGTTGTTTGGGTAATGTCATCTAATCAACCAGACTGTCTTACTTCATTGGTTTCTTACGTTCCTGAGTTAAATTTTGGCTTCAGCTTACCCTCAGTAGCAACTGTAAATCAGTTAGGAATCTCTACTACAAATCAGGTATTTTTATCTAATCCAAGTCTCTCTCTCTCTCTATTTGATTTTTTTCACCGAAATATTTCTATCAATTAAACATAAAGTTTTTAAATGCAGGCACGTCAATCAATTCCATTATCTCCTGAACTATTAACATCTTTAGAAGTTGTCAGTGCTCGAGCTAACAATAACTGCAAGTAAGTATTCTATATTTGTATATTATTTTTTTCAATTACATTTTTATTTTTCTTCTTTCTGATTTCTTTGTATGAATTAACTGACCTGCTAATTCATTATCTGTCCAATTTCGACTATTTTTGTTTTCCTTTTTATATCTATTATAGTCGTGATAGTTATGATAGAATTTGACAAATCTCTGTCGCTTAATTCGTTTTTCTTTTTCCCATTTCATAAAACTTTTTTTTGATTTGGAAAAATTTCTCGATAGGGTAATAATTTCTTGAGCAAATCACATAGGAAATTCCAATTTCTATTACTACAACACTGTTCAGGTTCCGTGATGTCAATTGTTTCATTTCAGGTGCATTGCTGAATCACAAGTTTCTCCACAACCTTTACGTCCTGCCTTGAAAAAAACACCGTTTACTAAATCGAAGAATAAAATTGACGAGGAATTTGAAAATAATAAAAAAAGTTGCGAAAAGAAACGAATTTTGGCTCCAAAAGGCTCTACTGGAACATTAGAAAAAGCAGAGAAACCGCAACCGCTTCCTGCACGATTGTCACAAAAAAAGAAGACAGTAGCATTCGGACGAACTGTAAATGTATCGCAAACAATAGAGGTTTTTCCAGTTTTCTAGACTTTAGAAATGTTTATTTCATGTTTTATTTCTCATTTTGCTTTTTGTTTTTTTTTTTTCTTCCTCTGTCATCATTTTTGAATTTTCTAGACCTTAGAAATATTTATTTCATATTTTATTTCTCATTGATTTTGTATAGATAAGCAATGAAACGACTATTTATCAGGCTTGTTTTTTTTAGTAACAGATACTTTGAGCAATTATGAAAATATATGCGTGATTATAATATTAGTTCTAATTAGCGTGTGAAACGTCTCTAATTTAAGGGTACATCACACGCTAATCGAAAGTTTCTGGTTGATTCAAACTCTCAGAAGAAAATATTCCCTAAAATGGCTTCGGATAGTCAAAATCTTTTGGATGAGGTAATGTGATTATATCTTTTTAATGTGATTTTATCAGCGATGCACAAATTCTATAATTAGCTTTAATGGGAGGTTAGCTTGATTTAATGATGCTCTGGTTAATATTACTGTTTTAAATATACGAGGATGTTAACCTTAAGCTTATCTCAATGCACAAGTTGAAATAGCGTAAGATTAGCATATAAGAATGAATTGAATATATTGTATGAGCGTGAATTCATAGAATTGTAGAACGTTGGTAACATAAATTATATTTTGTAGTTTGAAAAGTTAAAAAAAGAAGTACATGAGATGCAATTAAAAATCGATGAACTGGCAATGAGAGATTCAGAAAGAAGTGGTCAATTCTTGAGACTTACAGAAACAGTGAAGGTGTTCTTTAAATCATGACATTCTTTTTATGTTCCAACGAGTTGATGTGATTTGCTTTCTTATTAATTTTGAAAGTATTTCTTCAGCTTTAATAATAGAAATGACATTCTTTCGTTATGTATTTTATTATTATATCTTTTCAGTTAATGTTATTCATTGTAATTGTTCGGTAGTGGAGGTTTATTTTATAGAAAATACTGAGCGGTTTGTCCAGCAAAAATAACGATTACTCAAAAAGACGCGAAAAAAAAGATGAAACAAATATCTGCTATTGTGATAAGGAAAATATACCCCCTGAAGTGTGTTTCTTTTTAATTTTTTTAAATTTAGTACTTTGTTCCCGTTACCAAGAATATAACAGTGTTAATAATGAGATTCAATTAGTTTAAATTTCCAGCGAAATGTAGAAATTGGTAATTTTTTTCTCGTTATGATCAACATTATTAGATTATATGAAAAATGATGAGTGGTATAAATAATTGGCACTGGTTCTCAATGTTTAGGAAATATGTGGAGGAGGGCGGATCACTGAAATTGATGAAAGGAATCCTGCAACACATGGCGAATTTTTTGCAGAATCGGTGTGTCCGCTTTTCTACAATAAGGAGCAGCCTTACTTTTAATCAAGAGCTTAATATTTATTTTCAAATGAGCTTTAAACTAATTTCTCCTATAATCATCACGGATTAGTAGGCGATTCTGAAATTTAAGATGTAAGGTTCTTTTTCAAATTGATAGAATAGAAGCATTCAAAAAAATGGATAGAAAATCATAAACTTTAAGATCTTTTTTCCATATTTTTTGCTTAAAGTGGTTAGATTGATTATAGAGGAAAAAAATTATTGGCACTCCATCTAAGGAAGAACTTAAATGGACAATAATGAAACGAAAATATGCTGAATGTGAAGAATTTAAACATTTGGTTGATGAAGCTATTATGAAATACGGAGGAGATGAAAGTCTTGATGTTTTAATCTCTCACCAAAATGAGGGAGATATTAGCAGGTTTAGTTCTTCTAATTTTACTTACTGCGATTAGAATTTTCTAACAGATGTTTCTTTAAGGTGCATAATCTTAGATAGAGAAAATCATCTAATAGATTATCGTGGAATTACTTCCAAAACATTATCTTTCTCAGTATACAATAAACGAAATAATGATGTTAACAATTGAGCAGTTTTTTACATTTTTCTTTCTGATATTTGAGAGTTACAACGCGACGGCATGAGAAAAAGCTGCAGCCTATTTCGCCTGTAATTCGAAGCACCACACGAGTGATGAAGCAGATGACGGTTAAACAAATTCAACATTGTGAAAATTCGCCTGCATCATGTGCCTTTTCCTACGACTCCAAGAAATATCTGGCAAGACATGGCATCATTCCTGGTAAATATGTTCAGTTTTTTTTCAAGGAATCCTTACAGTCGCGAGATTTTATAACGGTTAACTATTTTAGCAAACTTTATAATTTTGACTCTGTAGTAGCAAAGTGAAATTATTAATAATAAGTAATTTTGACGCATCTATATTCTACAAAGAATATCTATTGGTGTTTTGTTAAATAAGAACTAATTTTATGGAACAGTTTTTGAAAGAATAAATAATTCAAAAGGATGATTTTCCATCAGACATAAGCTTTCAGCGCTTAGTGACGACGATGAGATGGAGCACAACAGAGCATGTGATAAACGATTAGATTCATCCGTTAAGTCCTATTATTATCCGGGAAATTCGGTAACTTATTGCTCAAAAAATAACAAATGTGGCGAAATGCTTTTGAAAGATAAATCTTACAACGATTATCGAGAGGAAAGGTGTCAACATAAGAAGGAAAGAACTCCACGAGTTTTTGATGAAGCAAATTATCAGGTTCTTTTATTTATTTTTGTAGTTGTATCAAACTAGATTTTTTTCTTAGATGTCAACATTAGACTCTATTTTTATAGAATGATTTTCCGACTGATTAATTTGTAATTTCGCGTCACTATTTGTTATTTGAGCTGACAGTTCTGGTGATTTTTATTTCTAAAGGAAAAGTTCTACAAAGAAAATTTATTTTCTTGTTATTTTCAATCATAAAGTTATCAATGAAATTTCTGATTTATCTCTTTCTTTTTATGGCATACATGGCATTTATTATTCTTTTTCTAATATGAAAGTTAGTTTACTCTTTAGATGGATCAGTTTGACACCGATGATGACGAGGATGAGGATGATATAATTGAAATAAGTAGTGAAATTGAGAATCATTATGAAGCCGGTGGAAAAATGCGTTCATCTCATGATAAGAGAGCTTGGAGAGGTGCGTTTCACAGATCATTTTTTAATCAAATTAAAAATTTTTCTGATGTCAATTTCACATACTAGTTCATCATTAGCAATATTTGCTAAATTTTATGAATGTAACAAATTTGAAATGCTAGCTTTGTTTTTGTTTTTTGCTTGCTTTTTAAAAAAATCTTGCTAGAATTTTAGAATGTTTCGTTGCATTTATTTTTCTATTCATTTATTTTTTCTCATATTCAGCATGCAACGATCTCCGATATCAAAAGAATGATGGTATGCGTCAATATATAGCAACTAAACAGATCGATAAATACTAAATACAACCAGCGACTAAACAGATGGATAAATACTAAATACAATCCGCGACTAAATGAATCCCACTTGGCATCAACTTCAGTTTTTCAAAAACTTGTCTTAAAAACTTTTTTTAATTGTATCTTTGCACTAACAGATATTCGAAAATAATCCTGGACTGTCTTATTCTACTTCAAGTTCATTATTGGCGTTCTTAAAAATCTTTGCAAAAATATCTATGTAATCATTTTCTCAGCGTTAACTTTTAGTATCCATTGTTTTTGTGACGTTTGAATTAAGTTCAATAATATTTTTTCTGTCATATCTCTAAGCAGGAATCAGAAAAGATGGTTAGTATTGATTATTTAAAATAGGTTTTTTTCTGAATAAGTTTCAAAAACCTTAGTCATTAATAGAAATATTGAAATTCTTTGATTTTCAAATAATGAAACAAGTCTTTCTAGAAATATTACATATATTTAACATCTATTAAAAGATCTTTCCTCATATATTCCAGTTCTTTGATATCATTTAGTGCTTGTATTCATTTTACTCATTCTTCCTATAACAGTTATACCTTCTGTATTAGCGTATATGATTTTATATTCAATAATCATTTTTCATTATTAATATCACTTAGAAGTATCAAATAAAAGATATGGAAGATAGCTTTATTCATTCAAATTGATCAGTTAATTTCCAGAAAAACATAATCTGCACATCACTTGATTTAAACAATTATTAAGTTGTGTCAAAATACATTATTGATTTAAAAGTTCAAATAAATCAAATTAGCTAGCAAATATGGTTTTATGGTTACTGTCATAAAAGTATTTAAGCAAAAAAAAAACTGTACTGTATCACTTTTGCTTTTTTTTTTGTTTCAGACAAAAACGATTGAAATTTCACATGTAAAAACAAATGATAGGATAGAAACCATCGAATAGAGATAATGTTACAGAAAGATTACGATATTTATGTACAGTTATGGATAAAAAAGATGCTTGATAATTACATAAAAATGTCAAGGACCATTTCATGGAGGAGCCCTGGAGGACTTTACTATAGTTCAATAACTCTTTATACTAAGGAAAAAAATCGGACATGATCAGTTTCAATAGTTATGCGAAAACATTTAACAAATCGATCGATAATTTAACTCTTATCGAATAAATGGACAGGAATTTGTTCGTTAAAACTGATAAAACTGTTTATTTATTGTAACTCATTCTTGTTACTGTTTATTAATTTATTGCATATTTCATATCATAACTTCTTACTACTACTGTTGTGAACTAGTTATACTGTATGAGTAATTGAATAAATTTCTATTGATGATAACTGATAAAAGATACTCTTTTCCTGATATTTGAATTCGTCTCGTGTTAATCATCTAAAAAAAAAAATAATAATTTCATTAGATTTTTTTTCTTTGCAACATAATTGCTTCAATTTTGTATTTTATAAAATCTAACTTTTAATAACTTTTTATTTCAATGAAAAAAAAATTTCTTAAAATGATTTGAATTTAGATTTTTCACCAGCTTTTTTGCTAGTAAAAAAAATTAATTAATTGACATCAAAACAAAAATAATAAGATGAAAAAAATGGCAGCTTATGAAATTGAAGTAAAATACAAGAGTGACATTGATAAAGATGATACAACAAAATTGAACTGAGTGTGAAAGAGCAACAACCTGTCAAAATAATTTTTAATGAGGCTACAATATGTTAATTCAGAGGAGAACTGAAAATCCTGCAAACTTGTAAACAATAAATGACCACTTGATTCTTTCAAATATTTTAGCTCTAATCATTTCCTGTGACTATTATAATCGATAAATTTTAACATCTGATCAGAAATTGAATAAAATAAAATTAACGTTTTTTCATTCCCAAACAAAATGAAGTTTACATTTTCCAAACAAGAAATTGAATTAATGTTTGTGAGAATCAATCGGAATGCAACAATGGATGAATGACAAAACAAGATCAAATTATATCCTAACAGAAATAATTTTAAAGTTTAATAAGTTTTGAAAATGAAATAACTTTAAAGTATAGCAAAAGCGGAATGCGAATTTGAAAGACCAAAATCTTAAGCAAAAGTTAAATTTTAGCAAAAAAAAGCTGACTGTTAATCATTTACAATTTTATCCGGCAAGATGGTAGTATTAATATATATAAAACATGAACTTTGACCTTTGTTATTGGCTAAAATGTTTAAATATGTACAAAAAGTATAATAATATCTAAAGAAAAAAAATTGACAGTTATAAATGGCCTAGTAAGAGTTATACTCTTGGAGTTCTTCATATATGTATATATATATATATATATATTATGCCCGGATTTTATTGATTAGAATTCAAACGATTCTTCTTGCGTCCAGTTGGTGTACGTGGATTAGCAAGCATTGATATCGTAGAAATTTCCTGATGATGCTTTTCAGAAGATCCAATAGAAGAGAATCGGAAAGCAGTTGGTGATTCCGGAAATTGTGGCACCGAATGTGTTCGACGGAAATCTGCATTCTTCCTAATCACTGCTGTTTGAAACATTCCGGTTTCGAAACCAACACCATGTCGTATATTCCGTGTATGGTATATTTTGAAGGCATGCGAATAATTCTTATCTTGCATCGAAATGTAACCTTTTGGCTCACATAATTCCTGTGCAATAATTGCAATAATTTTGTTTAAAGGTCAAAAAAAAAAAACAATAATTTAAAATGTCTAACGATTTAAAGATGCCATAAGTTAGTACAATTAAAATTACCTTAAAACAATTGTTGTCAGTATTATAGAATGAATTATAGCCTCCTTGTAAGACGTAGATTTCATTATAATAAAGAAATGGATATTTGTCATAATTACGGACTCGATCACTTTTCCGTAAATGTGATGCACTAAAATTGAAAATTTCTTTACATTAAAAAAAAAAAATTCCGGCTTGTAAAAAAAAAATTACTTAATATATTGAAGAAAAAAGTTATCCAATAAGCTATCCAAAATCTTTTTTTTTCTGGTAAACAAAAAAATTGCTGTGCAAAGTTTTCATTAAACAGATGATAAATGCGTAAAAATTTTGTAAAAACATTTAAAAAATTTAAAAATTTATAAGAACAAAAGAAATATGTTAAAAAAAATTTACAGTACTGGTCCGCGAGCACTTGAATATTCACAGTAAAATATTGGGATTCTTTTGTTCATAGTTTCAAATGCAGCCTGACATTTGGGAAAGAATGTATGTTCCAGTATCACTGGATCATAAATATTTAATGCTCCCTGAAGTAGACAATGAGTAATTTAGTTAATTGATATTTTATTTAGGATATAATGAAGAACAGTTGGAGGACATTTGTAAGATAATAATATGCTTAGTATTGACCAAATAGGCAAGATGATACTGCTTGTATTCAGTTCAATCATGCATAATAATTTTTATATCATAAAATTATTTTTTCATTATTTTTTAGATATTTACAAAATTATTTTATATCAAATCTTTTTGAAGTAAATAATTTTTCTCATTGTAAATGAGTTATATAATACCTTAATATGTCCACCTTCATATTCGTATGGATATCGGCAATCGATAAGTACATATTTCTTGATAAATTCCTGATAATGCATTGATTCGAGCAAATTTTTCAGGACAACGTTTTCAATACATGCAAAACCTGCTGTCAGAATGTTTGGCTTTTGTACAGTCACTAATGAATATTTCTGAAAATAATATTTTACAAAAAAAAAAAATTTTTTTTGAAATTTTTGAAACAAATTAAAAATTTGTAGATTTTATTAGTATACTTGTTTAGCAGAAATTCTTAATCAAATCATCAAATATAATAATTTAATGATTAATAATAATTTTGAATTGTGAAAAAATTCGGAAAAGTTAAATTTGAATTTCTGAAAATTGAAATAAAGTTTGAATGCAACATTTCCTGTTAATAATTTGTTGCAGCATTAATAAATTAACCTGCCATTAAGGTTGAATATTCTTTTTTTGCTGCACAAAATCTTGGATTTTCAAGTTTTAATTTGCAAACTTTTGTTAATTTTTTAAAAGTGTGGAGCATTTATTGAAGTCGATTCTTGAGATATTTGAATGGAATATTTTTCAATTTTTTTTCAATGACTTTCAATCTGATCAATTAGCATTAAATGTATTTTTCTGGAGAATTGAAGTAAGATGAAAATTCGATTTCGGTGATAATTTTTCTTTCAATTTTACATTTTGCTTTAAGTAAAATAATTTCGAACGAAATTTTAAACCGAAAATTAATTTAAACGAAAATTTCCAAGCTTGCCATGTAATTCATTTTATTGAATGAAATGAAATAACTTACAGATTCACAAAAATATTCATCACTATCGCCTCTCTCCGCTTCATTTTGTTCTTTTTTGCTACTTTCAGCTTCACTTTTCAATCGCTTCTTTTCATCCTTAATTTTTCAATATTTTATTTTTTTTTAAATATAAGTGATAAAAATGAAACTTTATTGCTGATAAATTTAGGCAGGCAAGTTTCATCTTCGGGATATCTAGCATGAACAAAAGAGAACTTCACAACATTGATATCATCGAATAGCTTTATATTTGTAGCTGGACTAAAGATAACCTCGACATTTGTCAGATTATTTTTTTAATTCCAGGATTTAATTTTCAACAATTTTTGTATGGTTAAAATTTCGATGAATTATTTAAATTACTTCTTTCCGTCGTTTAATCATTGGTTCTTGCTTATCTTCACAAATATCCGGCTCCGATCCACTAAAGCGCTTCCCGAGTGCTTGACTGAATCGAGTTTGCAATTCATCCATGTCGATTTCGCTATCATTGTAAATGAAATGTGATGAATCATCCATTATTTCATCTTCTATGTCCACTTTGGAAGTTGACCGATGAGAGGAATCAGTCCATCCAGTTGGTCCCAACTTTTCCCCATTTTCTTTTTCTATTGTTTTTCTCAAATTTCCAAAGTTTGATGGTCTATGTTTGATGACAGCATAATTGGTAATGGAAGTTTGCAATCTGTCACTTTTCTGGACATTTCGCTTCTGGCATTTGTTGTTTTGACTAAAAATAAAAAACAATAATTCTCTTTAACAAAATAGGCTAGTGTAAATGATACTTCTCATCTTGTTACAATAATTTAATTTTTTAATAGTCATAAATTTAACAGTGTTATAGCCTAAATATTATATATTGGCTTATTATTTCAAAGAATGCTTCTTCTCTTCGATTATTAGCAGTAAAGTGTAACAGACCTTTTTCATTTCTTTTATTTCAGAAATTTATTTTGTCAAATAAACCGTTGAAATTTCAAAGTTGTTAAAATTTCCAAATTTTATTTTCACATTAATCTTCTAAATGCATTTATTAAGAATAAAGAATTAGTAAGCTGCTTGATTCTTAACTGATTAAATCAAATTTCAAATAAGAAACATCTCTACCAGTTGGTGACGTCATTAAATAGTCGTTTTTTCACTTTGTTTTCAGCATTTCCAAATACTTGAGCGCTGTTCTCCATTAAAACTGCAAACGCTGTCTGAAAGCAATGATTTTGCATTGAAAGAAAATTTTAATTAATTAAATCCAAAAATTACAATTGTTCAATTGATTCGGCAAAAAAAATGAAAATTATTATTGTTAAAATTTTAAATTAGAAATAATACTCCTGTAAAATATATCAAAAAGAAATAATAAATTTTATGAAAGATTTTTCACAAAAACTGACCCCTTCCATTTTTTGTCTATTCGATGCTTTTTTAATTCGTAAATTTTCACTTTGAATCTCTTCGTCCATAATTAATTTGTACTATTCATGCATCAATGCAGCAACTTAACACAGTAGCTGTAATAAATATGCTCAAATTAAAATTTCACTTTTGAATTTGAGAAACGAAATAAAGAAAATTTATCGTGCACCTCATTTATGATATAATATTAGAAATCAGTCATTTAATTGTATTTGATTAATGATATATATGGAATGAAAAAAGAAATCATGATAAAATGAATAGTTAAACGGTTCCATCCATTTTTATTCTTAGCAATTAAGTTAAAATTGAGTTAAAAATGATGTTGTAAAATTTCCAATCACACATCATATTTCATTCCAAATTTCATTACAACAAAAAATCAAAAAATACAATAAACTGTGATTTTAATGAAATTAATATTTAAAGTAACATTGAGCAGCTAATTGATTGCAGTGAATAGTAAAAAGAAATCAGTGATTTGAAAGTTATTTAATTGTTTTAATTTTTAGTCTAACTTATTCATTAGATAAAATATGCATAAAAGAGAATTTTAAATTAAAAAAAAATTTTAATTATACCGAAAGAAATCAGCAATAAATTCTAACTTTTAAACTGGTAAGTGACAATTGTTAAACGAAACCAATGATTGGAAATGACGAAAAAAAGAAGAAACTTCGCTTATATATGTTTTCGGCAAAATGTGTCCTGCTGAAATGTCGTTCTATAAATTGTTATTCTAATTATCTCATCATTATCTGTTTACTTTATTCAATTACATTTTTTATTGCTTAATTACTAATTATTCACTCAGTCATTTCAATTTCTTTTTCTTGTACCTTACTTGGATTTAATAATAAAAAAATTTTCTCAATTTCTTTTTACTGTTTTTTGTTGACAAGTTGTGAGCAAATATTGGGCATGCTAGAAAATATCCCGAGATACTAGAAAGACGATGCTAAAATCGCATTCACAGATTGCGTCATACGCAAATAAAGTCATATGTGAAATATTTCTAACATTTGCATTAATTAAAATGGACAATGTCCAAAAAAAACCTGTTGAAATGGTGACAGCGCTTTTTTTTTTGTATTATTTGGTAAAAGTGTTGGATTAATATGGAATCTCAGGTTGCTCGATCTTTCCAGCCTGCTCTGCTGACAAGTCACCGAAACTGTTACTATGAGGGTATAGGATAGATGGCAGGACGCATTTGAGGAGTTACGGTGAACTTCGATTGCGCCACTGCCCTTCTGACCTTTTCCCTCTTCTAGCAGTTTTCCTGAAATTTAGATATTTTTTAAATCAAATATATCGACAACTATTTCATAAAATATCATGCAAGAATATTTCAACGATTTCAATAACTAGCATCAAAAAAAAGTTGAAATTTCACACAATATTTTTAAGAAGTAAATAAGTTTGAATATTTAGAGAAGGATAATTAAAATTAAATAATTAAAATTTATGCATCAACAATTAAACCACGAAGCATATCAAAGAACGAAATTTACATTTTATCTTGGAAAACACATTTTACTATTAATTAATTCACATTTTTAAATTTGAATGAAATTCAAGACGGGACAGTGGACAGTGTCTTAGCGCTATTGCTTATAAAGAATACGAAAAGCCAATCTGACATTATTTACGCTTCCTTTTGCGCTTCTTCTCTACTTTCACATTTTTATTTGATCAATTCCACGATGAAAGCTGTAAACATATGAAGCAACTAAACAGCTGCAAAATCCATAGATCCAAAAGTGTCTGTTCCATATCCAAGAGTTGTCTGTTCAATCCGTCAATTTTTCCGCCTCTCTCAATTTTATGTTAATATTATGCCAAATCAAAAATTCAAATTTCGACATGAATTTTGAGGAAAGCTAATGAATGCAATGACATTAAGAGATTTACGAGATTTTCAAAAAAATTGAAAGATTTTTGCGATGATTAAAAAAGTTTAATTTTAATCTTTACAAAGTTTAAAAAAAAAATTTCATAAAAGTTTCTTTTGTTATTGTCGAAATTTTTCATTATGAAAATTCACTTTGTTAATAAATGTTTTAATACCTGCAAAGATATTAATTATCTCAATTTAGATTTTGCTTTCTTTTTAAAATTTGAAATAAGTCTTAAATTCTACACAAATTTAGCACTTTAATTTATGCATAAAATTAAAGAAACTGAAAAATTTCGAATTATAAATTCGAGCCCTCAACAAACTTTTCGGTAAACTTTCTGGGAACTAGAAAATTTCTGTTTCTTAAATTCGAAAATATCACTGTCATAGTTCATGTTTGCTGGAAATAGCAAAGTTGTTGACATAATAAAGTGCACAATTTTGTCCCGTAAAAATCACTGTATGACATCTCAAAAATCAGCGTTGCTGCACAAAGGCAACTAATTACTGTAATCGACCCTTCACTTCTTTTTCTGGAATACTGTAGCTTTAGTGTAATAGAGCACTGAATTATATTAATATCTTATTTCAAAACTTTTAGAAGTTTCACTTTCAAGTTTTTATGAAATTCAAAAATTTAATGATTGAAAATTGAGATTATAGCGATGAATACTATAAAGACTTATAAAAATGTCAGTTAGGAGAGATGATTACATTAAAAATGAATAAATAATTTTTGAAAAAATCTAAAGCCTCAGTGCAAATTCTTCAAATTTCAAATTTTAAAAGACTTGAAATATTAGCAAAGTTTTTGTTGTACAATCGCAAATGGCACCGTCTGACTCACTGGACAAATGAAAGAAGTGGACTGATCAGTGGATAGAAATGCTCTTCTGGAATATTTATATATATATATATACGATTCTCTTACACACATATAATTCTTAGGAAGAGACGAAATCGGTTAGCAGAGAGTAGGAAAAGGAGGCGTGACTTGAAGAGACAAGAGAGCCAGTGGTCAAGGAAATAGCGATGACCTTGACACCTAGCGTCTATTAAAGATAACAAGAACGCTTATGGGTTAATTTTAATTGATGAATGATTAGTCGAAGGTAAACTTTGGGTAACCTTCCCATCTTATTTCTTCGCATCATCGTTTTTCGTTAATTTACGACAGTTAAGTTAGTATCAAGCATAAAAGCAAATATAGCAAGGTCAAATAGTAATGATGGAATAGAAATTTTTCTATAAGAATGCTTGAATGATACGTAAAACTATTAATTATAATTTGAAATTATTTAAATTAATTGCATACTAACTGTAATTACTAATTAACCTCATACATTGCTCAGCTCCAAATGCAGAAAATAAAACGAACATTAATTTTCCTTTTCCATTATGTCTTCGCAGCGTAAAATGATCAAGACAAAAGGTCAGCAAAAAATTCATTAAATTAAAAATATTACATTATCATTAACAAATGATTATCACCCGTCACTGGGAACTCATTTTCAAAAATTTTTTTCAAACAACACCGCTACTTTAGATTTATATCTTCTTCAGGTCAAAAATTTTTCGAAATTTTTAAAAATTTATTCTTCACAGATTGATCGTGTGAATTCACCAAATAATACTAAGTGAATTTTCAAAAAAAAAGCATTGCAAAAAATGGATTAAATTTATATACATAATTTATTTCATAAATCCAGAGTCTTATGTTAAAGTTCAACATAATTCTTATGTTTGTGTTTTTCCATTCAAACATAATTCGTGATAATATCAATTATCAAGGTTCTTTTGCTAAATGTTTTCCTGTCAAATGTCCTTTGTATTTGTAAATAAATACTGTTGCTAACATTTCTTCATCGTTACCGATACCATCACATGGCAGCAAAGATACGACAAAATTCAAAATTTTTCAAATTCTTCTTAAGCATTTCACTTTTACGAGTTATTTATTGCAACGATTACAGCAATTTGTTCATTATATAATATAATATAATAATAATTCCGGTTTACACAATATGATAATTCCGGAAGAATTGAACGAAATCATTTGTATTTTCTGACTGTTTAACTTCTGTTACTTACATATAATACTGTGATTTTTTTTTTAAATTAATTTAATCAGTTATCTTATAAGTCTTTTTAAACAAATAATTTAATTCTATATGATCTTCTAGAGAATTCTCATTGATAGGAAAGCCTAAAGCTAACAATTTATTAGTAACATTGAATTCATTCAATAAAATTTATCATATGATGAATCATCAGTTCACTGATAACTATATACATGGTTGTCGTTTGAATAATCAATAATAAAATTAATTTTCAAATAAAGTATTAAAAATGATTGATTGAAATACATTCAAAATTGTTGGTTAACTTGACAATGTTAATATAAAACTCTTTCATCGTTGTATAGATGATAAGCGTGGAAACTAAGCAATGTTTCTCTTTCTTTTTTATTTTTTCTTCTTCAAACATAGGTAAATTTTTCATGCGTAATTTGAAACATTTATCTTTATTTGAATATTTTTCAAAATTATTATTTTTTGAATTTTTTTTTTGACAAAAATTTTTGTAATTTATTTTGAAATGTTCCCCAAATGAAGCAAAAATATTTTTGCAATGGCCAATGACTGTTTCCTCCATCACTTTTTGAGGATTGGATTTGAATTTGTCCTATGACATGATCTATACAAATGACCATTACTGCTCAGTCCTAGAAAGTATATGAAAATGTTAGAGAATTGGACAGCGAGTGAAACTTTGTTTAGCATTCTTGTAACCTTTAACCTAATGTTGAAAGAGAAAAGAGGGAAAAGAGATCCTTTAACCTAAACATTATTGGGTATATGTCAAAGAAAAGGCGTCATAGCTTTTTCTACTCCAATTAGATACTCAGGTCAAATTCAAATCCACTGCTGCAGTACTACACAGCTATTACTACATAATGAAAGAAATAAGATCAATAATGTAATTGGTTACCTCTGTTAATTGTAGCAAAAGTTATTGTGATGACAGATGGCGATACTTGCAACCGATCAGACCCGCTATTTTTAAGTAGTTATGAATAAATTATGGGTTAACATGAATTTTTAAATTCAAATTAAATAAAATTTGAATTTGTCCAATTCAAATAACTGTGAAATAATTCAATATAATTATTACATATACGGAACAACAAAAATATCCAATGAAATTCTAACTATCCTATGATCAATAGATTTAGGACTTTTTAAGAAATTAATATGATCTTATTATTAGTCTTGGCAATTTAGTTTTTCTGGACAACTTAAGCCATTCTTACATGCTCATAATTTCAATTATGCATTCTATCAGAAATAACCATATAGAAAAGTAAATTAAATTGTTAATTGTCAATTGGAATAATAAATAGTATTTTTATTGAAAGGTGAAATAACCACTGAAAAAAAAGAGAAATTGAATTAGTGACCACAAAAATGTGAAGGACGAATAACTATCAGAAATGATGATACAATGTATGCAAGTATATGTGTGTGTGTGTCTGTGTGTGAAAACGGATTAAAGTTGATTGAAATTTCAATTTTTAACGAATTAAAAATTAACATTTACCTTCGAAAACAGATTGTAGACACTGATTACGATCGGCACATACAAAAGTGTAATTTTTCAAAGGTGTAAATTTTCAAAAGAATTGAAATAAATGTTGGAACAAAATTTAATTGTATACATTTATGTCTATATGGAACGATACAGTGAAGATTATAATAAATTAAATTAATTTATTCGTTGCAAAAAAAGACATTTTAAATTTAACAGTTTGAAATTTATCAAAATTTCATTATCAATCAAAAGTCTCGAAAATTTCATCAACAGAAGCGAAAAATTTTGCCGACAAAAGTGTGTAAACAAAAAATTGTTTGATCATTTTTCAAAAATATTACATATATGTATATTTTTTCCTCAATTTTATATATTTTTATATTTTTTTGTTTTTAAATCTATTAATTGAAAATATAAAATGAAAAAAAATGATTTGATTAAGTAATTGAAAATTTTTTTTTAATTGAAATTATTGCAAATCAGATCATTCTAGTATCACTGGCTAAACGAAATTCTTTTCGTGTCTCTCATAAATCATTCCAGCGAATGAAATTTGTTCTGTGTAATTGGAAATTTGTCACAAAAATTTTTTGAGTTTTAAAAAAAGATTTGAATATTTGAAATGAAGGCGACAATGATGAAAGTCTTTTGATTTGGCTATTTTTTTTCTTTATTTTCTTTTTGTCACCAAAAATAAGTATTGGATCGAAAATAAGACACGCACATAAATGGATATAGCCTTGACACATATATATGTATGTTCGTTGTATGACAAAGACTGTTATTGCTGTCCTTTTTAGCTCAAGTAATCGAACGTTTAATTAGAAATAATTTCTACCTCTTACCATTCTCTCACCTTTTTGTCAAATGTTTGTCACATCTTTTATTGAACATTTTTTGGTGTACTTAGACAGAAACCTGTCCTTTTTACAGTCATTTCATACTATTAATTTGCATTTTTTTTTTGAAAAATAGAAATGGTTGAGTACCACAAAAAAAAATTAAAATAAAGTCTAGAACAATTCAAAAAACGGAAAATAAAAATTCAAAAATTTTCCGGAAGTTTGGTGAATTCTTTTGATTTAGAATAAAAGATTTAAATTTTGAACTTTGACAGTTTTGATGGAATGGTTTGTGCGCAAAACTAAACAACTACAGTGGAGCTCTCTGTTTTCTGTAATACTAATGCAAAAAAGTCAATTAGTCAGTCAATTCTGGACAATTGTTCCGAATAGATTAAATATCTCATCCGAAATGCTATTGTTCCAATTTTTTTTTTTTTTTTTTGAACGATACTATCATCATATAACATATAACACTAGTAGCTAAGTATTTATTTGAATTTTTTAAAACTTCTTTGAGGTCCACAAAAAAAAAAAATAAATTACACTGATTGATTTTTCTTTTAAATTGTAAACAACTTTGTTCGTTAATTGTATAGCTCTCTTTGCTTTCTCTATTCATCACTTAAAATTCTCTATTTCAAAGCATTCAAATATAATAGTTCATTATTTTTAAAATTGACAAAGTAATCAAAGTGGATCAATAATTGAAATTAAAATTAACCGTTCAAAAATAAATCTCTCATAATTCATCATTAACTTTGAGAGAATTTAAACAATTTCATAGGTCATGATAGTTCAATTTATCAATGATATCATTCATATCAGAATCTACAATTGCTTTTTTTTTTTGCAATTTAGGACATTTAATGATAAAAAAAAATTAGCATTCAAATACTGACATAACGAACAGTGTTACGCAATCGATGACATAACAGTATGCCACCTACATTGCTTGTAATTAAAAAGTAAATCTATGATTAAAGATAAGCTGAATTTTTTTGAGATCAGCATAATTTCTTCTAACTTACGATGAAGCTTAAAAAAGAAAAAAATTTGTTAGCAAAATTCAAAAAAAAAAAAATTACAGTCATAAACGGTTTTAATTCTTTGTGTCAACTGACATGAATTCAAAAGGCATCAATTCATCATATTTATAAAATGGAATATATACATGTAAGATATTACGCGAATATCACACTGCTAACTGATTTGCTAGCAGAATATTGATAAAAGGTAGAGAGTATTGAGAGATATTGAGACCAACTAAAAATTTTTCCATACTGCTGAATTTTTGCATATTGCTAAATTTAAATTCAAATTTGGATTTTCACTATGAAATACATATTTTAGTTTTGTTTTTATTTAAAAAAAGAAAATCAAAATTTCGGCGATACGAACATATAATTTTCACTTTTGAATGAAATATTCGTGCGGTTCAATATTTGTTTATCAGTCAACGAGCTTAGAAAGGAACGAAAAAAAAATGAAATTGATTGCCACCTGAGCAAACAAATTAAATGAAAAGATGAGATGCAAATAGAAAGAACGCCAGGTAAGTGATTTTTGAAATTTCGGCAAATTGAATTTTTTTATATCAAATTTCAAACAATGCTTATTTTGTTATAATTTTGCATATTAAGCAATTATTTCGATCCAAATAAAAATGGCTAACATTTTATTGAAACACTATAATAGATAGTTCTTAAATATTCACTATATGTATCTACTTTACATCAGGTGTTCTGATATGGTCGAAGTATCTTCAAAAAATTTTTGAGCTGCGGAGTGAGTTTAAAAAAAAATCTTTTCAGATTTTGAAAATAGTGAACAAATCTGATGATATCTTTCAAATTTTTTTCTCATATGAAATATTTTACACATACGTACGTTTTGCTGAATTTTCACGTATATCTTCGAACAGTTCAGTAAATGTACAATACATAGACGTTTAAGTTAAATTTAAACTAAGGTTGAAAACCATACTTTGAACAAGTTCAGACAGAGTACAAAATTTACGAATTCAATTCTCCGATAAGTTTCTGATCCAGTATGTTACGGTTACATTGAAATTAGAATTTGCAAGAATTGAAATTGCATTTTAGCAAAACAAATTAGATTCAAAATGATCATACCACAGAAATTATGCATCTGTTGCGGAATAATAACCAAGGAAATGTATGATTACGGTGACAATTAACAAAAACCCATATTGGTTCAATTTTTTTATTTTTTATAACAGTCCAGTCGGACATTACATCATCGGTACTTGGTGCGGAAAAAGCATACAACCTTCAATTATCATTCATTTGATCGACGTCGATTTGGCCAGGCCGACACCACCAGACACACACACAGAAACATACATGGCACTCATTAGACCATTATCAATCAGCGAAATGAAATTTTTCAAAAAGTGAGAAGAAAAAAACGAAAACTAAAATTTAATCGGTGACAAAAATTTGACCTTTGAGAAAATAATGTGCTCGCAATCAATCGTAGTGGTAGTGAAAAAAAGATTTGGATTTAATTTTGTTTTTTTTTTTTTTTTTTTGCAAAATCCAATCAGAAATTCGAATTTCGTACAAATTTCATAAGATGTTTTAAAAAAAGCTTTGTGTAATTTTCAAAGAAAAATTTAAAAAATTTTTTTTGCGGATTTTCACTAATCTCTTTGCATATGCTACCATTGATAAAAATTTAACATAGAATTTTCCAAAAAAAAAAAGAAACTTATCAAAAGTTTAAAAAAAAAAATGAAAATTTTAAAGTATAATTCCGTTGTTCTCTTTTGCAATTCTTTTAATCATTTAAAAAATTCAACGATTTTTCCGCCCCAAATAATTCAACATTACATACACTCTTTAATTTGCAAGAGCGAAATTTCAAATATTTGGCTTTGATTAATTCCGTTATCGAAATTTGTCATTAAACAAATTCATCGTTCATCACACACAAATGTGCTAGCTGATACGGAATTTTAAAGACTCTTTGACTGAAGTATTGATCGATTCCTGAATATTTCCGGAATGATTTGATTCAAGACTATAATTCAATAATATTAAGTCTATTTGTATTTCACTGTTTAGTCGTAAAAAAAAAGCAAATCAGAACTTTAAAGCAATAAGAATTCCTTTTGGAATTGATGAGTAATTAATTTCTCCCACAGTTCAACAAGCATTAATTTTTAATTCAAGAAAAAACTGAGAAAGAAACTGACTTTATTTATATTCCTGATTAGCTGAGATATTTACAGTTAGTCTAGCTTTATGTGAAAATTTTTAAAAACACTGACTCATCAGGTTTTTATATTTCTGTTTTTCTAAATTATAAAATGGTTTTAAAAAGTTTTTGTCATCCTATTGATTACATTTGTCCATCGGTCTCAGCAATTTTTTAAATTAATTTCAATTAATTATTTGATCAATCTTCCAAACAGTTTACATCAATAAATTACGCTGCCACGTCAGTTTAGTCTTTGACACCTGTCATTACTTTTGTCGCAATAGATTGCCCGAAGTATCACTAAGAGTGTAAAAATTTCATATGCATATTATCCTACTGAAAGTTTGAAAAGCAAATTACGCTAAGAGAAATTATTATAGAAAATGCACAAATTTAAAAAATTATCAATTACTTTAAAAACTATGAAAACTTAATGGACTTCGTTAATTAATTTTTCGTTCTATCTCAAAACACTACAAATTACAAATGATATCGCAATGTTATTCTAGATCGAATGTTGGCCAAAGGCAGAAGTTTATTTTAGACCTTTACGAATCTCCAAAAAAGGAAAATAAAAATATGCTTGAAATTTATTAATGTTAATTTTTTTTGGCTTTAAAGAAATGCCTGCTAGAATTGATTGATTGTTTTGCAGAAAAAAATGACTCATGAATCACGGTCATTTTTTCGTTCTTCCTGTCCATTATTAATTTAGTATTTTGGTACCACAGATGTTACATACGGAACAATTAGTAAAGAATGCTGGCGGAGTTGAAGGCGGAGCATTTGAATACGATGTCCGTCGGGAAAATATTCAAATCTTGAGGTTATCGTTAATAATGAGTTAATGAAAGACGAAAGATGACTAAATTTTGAATTTAATTGCATGTCATGATAATAGTGATTTGAGGCCAACGGCGGAAAATAAAGATTAAAGTTAAGCGATTCAAAGAGGATATAACGAAAACGCAGAAAAAAAGAAGCAAATAAAAAACTCAGCTGGACTGGACATAGGCAATTTAAGTGGCCATTTTTAGGGTCAAATACTTTACGGATAACTATTTGAAAAAAAAAAGAAAAAATGCTCAACTGCACCTGCTATTTCAATTAACCATAATTATTCTAGAAAAAGACTTCTGATTTTGATGTATTTTTGAAATAGTAATCGTCATGGAGACGGTCAATATTCAAGAAATGTAATTGTTAATTGGTCCGTATCGAATACTACTAATGAACCGTAAAGAATCCTTTGCAAATGGTCACATGCAGTGTTAATTATCTTTAAGACATCGCTTTTCCGACGAATGTCTCAATTATTTTTATAATTTGCTTCGTGACAGCTTAAGAAGAATCTGGGCAAAGGCTAAAATATTACTTTTTGATTACTGCTATAAATCATTACTTTCAACACCAATACAAACTTTCTAGTTGATTATAATATTTATTTAAAGTGACATTTGACATCATTCAATTTTTTCATTGCACATAAATTTTTCCTGCTCCAAGAAATTTTCATTTCAATTTTGAATTTGATCAATTCAATATGTTTCATTATTGAACGCTTCATAGAATTGTTAAGAAACAGTTATTGAAAAATATTTATAACTTCATATGGAATAAAACTAAAAGAATTGTGAAGTTAAAAACAGCGATACAATCTAAACATACAGTTATTAAATTCAACTATTATTTAAACAAAAAATAAATAATGAGTTGAAAAGTTGGAAGAAAAAATTAAGAAAATTTAAAAATAAAGAATTTCGAAGAGAATTTAAGCATTGAAACGTTTAAATAAGAAATTTGAATCAATATTTTTCAAAAATTATTTATTTAAATTCAATAATATTTGTATTTAAATAAGAAATTGAAATTCTTTTAAACTATTTGAAAAATACTCTGTGTTATTTAGAATTTTCATTGAAATGGGTAATAAATTTTTAACATTTAAAATTAAAAATTCCTGTCAAATTTAAATAACAAATTTAGGGCAACAATATATGATCATTGTCATAAATGCTAATTAATAATTATTAATTATTGGTTCCGTGTATGTGTGTCTGTGTATGTGTGTATGTTCGTGTGTGTCTGTGTGTGTGTGTGTGTGTGTAGATATATATGTGGATATAACAGTCGAGAGACGAGACTTATCGATGATCGATACGATCGCTGTCTTCGCTTTCGCAGAATTGTCCTTTGAATGGTCAAATAAATGATGGTCATATCGCTGTTCTTTTTCCTTTCATCCCAGCAATCAACCGATTAGTCTGTTTCACAAAAACTGACAACGGCAAAAATTTTTAAATTTTAAAAAGAAATAGTTTTATGAAAAGTTTATTAATTAAAGTAATTAAATGGTAAACAATTGCATGCAATTCATAATGCAAAATGAGATAATTAATAATTCTTTTAATTTTTTTTTTGTATTTTTGAAAATTATTCCAAAATAATATTATGGCAGAAATTCAAAGTTAAAGTTGACGAAGAAATGAGAAAATTTTAAAAAGATACTTTCTCAATTGATTCTTTTTAATTTCCTATCAGTTTGCTGTCATCAATTTAATTAACTTTTATTCAACATTTTCTAATTATTCATATTTATTATAATTTTCATTGAAAAGACAGTAAACAATAATAAATTTCTGAGTAAATAGTTTTACTGTAAAAAAAACTGTTTTTTTTTTTTTTTTTCAAATAGATATATTAGTAAATATTATATTCAAAAATTTTGAAAAAAATTGATTATCTAAATTATATTGTAATAAAATTTTAAAAAATGTGTGCATTTTTGCTTAAATTTCTATTCGGTTGTTATTAAGTCGAACTGTCTCCTATATATATATATATATATATATATATATATATATATATACACAAAGGATTTTGCATTTTGTCCACTGTTAAAATGAAAAATTTTGAAGGTCACTTTATCAACATTTTGTCAATTAATTGAAACGAAACAAAAGCGAAGCAAAAATATCAACAAAGTTAGACTGAAAGACTGAAAGGAATAGTCCTGGCAAGAGAATAAAACATTGTTGACAAGGACAAGGACAGTTGACGGTCCGTTACAGGCGGCAACCAATAGCAAAACCGGTAGAGATACTTGAAAATTCGAATTTTTCATTGCTCCATTACAACAAAATATAGCATGCATTGGCTACTCTTCCAAATGAATGCCCATGAATTTGTAAATGCCATTTTGAATGATTAATTAATGTCCATCAATGACCGTTTAGTGTAACATCAAAAAAAAAAACGGTACTAATATCAGTTTGTTTCAAATTTTAAAATTGAAAAATTTCAATTGCATGATTAAATTTCTGCCTTCGAAATTAAAATAATCGAAAGTAACAATATCCTGTTTAACAATGTCGTGAAATTTTCTTGAATCAACCTGTTTTACTTATTGTAAGTAATAAAAGCAAAAGTTAAAAAAAATAGTGAAATTGTATTTATTTGAACGTATGTGAAACTGTATTTATTTGAACGCATGTGAAACTGTATTTATTTGTACGTATGATAAATGCGATGATTATCTTTTCAATCTTGACAAATCCGGTATTTAATGTTTCCGGAAATGGAAAATTGTTTTCAATAGGCCTGTAGTGGTAAATGTTCACTTAGTGCAGGCGAAAAATTCATTATTAATCTTGAATAATTAATGATACAAATTTTGAAAAATATTTAAAAAGCGAAAAAAAAAATTTTTGTGATGTAAAAAAAATTCAAAAATTTACTTCATTTTAAAAGTAAATTTTGTATGTTTAATTTAATCAATTTATTATATAGTAAAATTTTAAAATCGAAAAAAGAAACTCAAAAATTTATTTCGTTTTAAAGCACATAACTTGAATGATTTTGTAATAAATGAAATTATTTAAACAGCAGAGACAGAGGAGGCGAGAAGGAGACATTAATGATAAATAATGATGTGTAAGTATCGCCGTCGTTGTCGTCATCTGTTCGAACCGAAAATCGAAAAAGTATTTCAAATTGTTGGATAGTTTTAGCTTTTTAGGGAACCAATAAAAGGTGCTTTTTTGTGCCAATTAAATAAGCCATTCTATGCTTCTTTCCCACCAAATATTTGAATAAATATATTCAAAAAAAAAAAAAAAAAAAAAGGAGAAGAGATTCGATTTATATTCCCTTGATTAATACATACGTTTCATCGGGTTATAAAACAGCTATGCAAATTAATGGCACTTTTTTGATGCTTAAACAAAAAGTAAAAATACATCTTTTGATATTTGAATACTTTAAAGCTAATAAATATTGGAATAGAAAGCTAGTTTGAAAAAACAGATGAAAGGATGAGAAAGAGAGGGAGAAACGGAGAAAAAAGAAAAAATAACAACAACATATTATTAGTGACCTTTTTAAAGTGAATTTCTCTTATTTCTCTTTTTTTTTTTCATCCGTTATTTTATAATTTTTCAAATTCTTTTTTTTTTTGCATGGGCATACTACCGTATCAATCAAACTCATCCAAAATCGTATTATTCATTCAAAAATATCGCAACATTTGTTTGATTTTGTTTTTCAAATAGTTATTATGATAAATATATTTGTAGTAGCGATTATGTATCAATTAATAATTATAGGCAACAATTTTGAAAAATGATCAAATTTCAGTATTTCTTATCCTCTGCAGAAACAAACATTTTCTGTTAATTTAAATAATTTAATTTTAAAAAATCATGTAGTGAATTTAGTACAAGTGCGAGAGAAGATTCAATTAACTTGGCAATAAAAGATTTAATGGCATGAAATCATTTACAAATGTAACTGATTAGCACTTAGAAAAGTACTTTACTTCATTGTCAACAATGAATAGATTTGCTTTTTTTTTTTAAAGTTAAATATGATAAATTAATCTTCAAACAATTTCATGAAAAAGTTGGCAACTTGTTTCGTTTTATTTTTTTAACAAAGTATTCATAATT
This sequence comes from Mansonella ozzardi, assembly GCA_029876185.1. NCBI lineage: Eukaryota > Metazoa > Nematoda > Chromadorea > Rhabditida > Onchocercidae > Mansonella > Mansonella ozzardi. Next base: position 61,175 of record JARVGP010000010.1, on the reverse strand, counting down.
TCAAATTTTGCAAAATTGCTGAAATTCCCAATCAGATAATTTTTTTTTTCAATAAATATGAGTTTTTGGTAAATAAAAATTTATCTAACATCTACATTAATAGAATTACTCCCAAGACTGATTTAATGAGCGTACTTTCTTAAGAAGTAAGGTACAGCTAAAAATATGTCTTTTGTGCAATTAAACTGTCAAGAAATACTAAGCTTCAGAGTAAATAAGCTAATATCATCATCGTAGCTTATTTAAATGCCTGCTAAAATTTTACGATACAAGAGACAGGGGATAGATTCAGTTTGAATTGTATTAAATTTCAAATGAAATAGCAAAATGTTGCATTAAATTAAATGCACCTGTGAGAATAAATTGAGCAAAAGTTTTGAAGAAGAGAAAAGCAAAAATAGAAATAAATAGGCAATTATGTTTGTTGTAGAAACTTTTAATGCGAATGTATGCGACAGAAAATCACGCAAAATATTTCATTTGAATTAGAAGAAATAATTTTTAATCCCTTCTTTATCTTATTATTATATTTTTTTTGTTATTCGAAACTTAAAATTCATTTTACAATTTCGCATTCTTTTTTAAAACTCCCCTTCATTAATTATCTGAAATGTAAATTCATGTAATACTGAAATTCACTTCTGCAGCAACCAATTTTCGTTGGACAAGCGAAGCGTTCCATTCTTTTCGATCTGAAATATGCTTATCGATAGAAATGAAATCTTATCAGTGCTTATCAATCGTAGACTAAAGTTTCAAATTTAAAAAAGAAAAATGTATAAAATGAAATGAATTAAAAATTTCTAAAAATAAGATTAAGGTATTGCAAATTAATAACGTGTTTTTCTTGTCTTTAATTAAAAACGAAACAACTGGAACTTGAATTAAAAAGCAATTTTTTTCAAAAGTTCTGAAACAGAAATCTTTGTTGCAAGTGTAAATTGCAAGAGAATCAGGATTCATTCACTTGTCTCTGAATCGATTATGGAAGAGATTAACTTAAAATTTCCATTATTTCTAACTCAATAATTGAAGAAGTTAAATTAAGTGAAATTCGCAGCTGTTATTTTAAGAAATTGATATTTTTTAAACGTGTACAAGTTTCATTTTTATAAAAAAGAGAAAGAAAATTATAAATTAATTTATGAACCAAAAAGTAAGCTGTATTATATCCAATTTGAAAAATGGGATACTATGAATAAGATTAATATCGAAATATGCAGATACTTAATTAGCTATTGTATTGATTTCAGTTGATGAGAAATATTTGATGATTAAAATATTATAATATAATATATTCAATTAACCGGTCCTATTTATACAGTAGTAATACGAGAAAAATTCAATCGTTGGCCATTCATTGGTTTTTTCCCTTTTCTACTCAGGAGAATTTCCCGGTGTTTAAAGCATAATTACCATAATTCATCGGTTTTATTTTCTGGTCATCTTTTTACTATTTCAAGTAATTTTCCATCAATTTTTTTACATATTTGCTTACTATCTATTTGATTCATAAATTAAATTAATAACAGGCACTTGCAAAAAAATATTTCATTTGAAAAATTTATAGCTGAGAATGAAAACTCATAAATTCTTAGCCAATGATTTTTTACAGTATGGTAAAACTAATGAATAAAAAGACGCAAAATGAAAAAAACTTTCAATTAAGTTTGTCAGCTTAATGTTTAAAGTATAACAAACTGAATCCTCCCTGAATCCTTAAATCCAAAAAGATAGTGTGTATACAAACTCGATGAACAATATAAATTGAGTTAATTCGTCAACAAAATTTTTCGCTACCTTTTTTTGCCAAGACTTTAAATTTCTAACATTATTCAATTAAATCTTTTTTCAAAATTTAACAATTTGAATGATATTAATTGGTTCTCGAATGGCGTAGAGGTGGTTTGTTTATTAATGAAAATATTAATTGGTTCTCGAATGGCGGGGAGGTGGGATCGAATTCTTTCAACATTCATTGTTTCCTTTTACTATTTACTATTTCTGAATAATCAACAGTTTATTTGCTCCCTTCTCCGATATTTATACTTCCCATTTCTTTTTATAAATATTTGTTTTTTTCTTCCTGGACCGATTAGTTTATTCAGAAAAGAATGTCCAGAACTGATAAACTTTTAGAAGGTTGTTGGCAAATTTATTTAAATATCTTCGAAATGATGTTGAAATCCAGCAGAATCAGATAAGTAACAGAAACTCTAATTACTGGAAGTCATTCAAAATATAAGTCAAGTTTCAAAAAAATGTATTTTCAACAATACTAATGTGCAGATAATTTGCTGCATACATTATACCTTTATGCATTTTCTTATTGAAACTGATTGCTTTTTGAAGAATTTTTAGAATTTTCTAGATTAACTTTCCGGATTACAGAATTGTTGCAATTCTTAAAAATTGACGAAATTTATCTCACAAGAAATTAACAAATGAAGGCAAGATCATAATCGTTAAAAAAATTTCACTTTCAATTATCATGGCTACGAAGAAAATAGTCTTTCATACTATATCTGAATTATTCAAATATATTTGTATTTTCGATAAATTCGAGTAACTGCTCTTTGAAATATCCTATCACTAATTGGATTTAGATAAGTTTAGAGAGATAAATGTACTAATTGACGTAAACTATTTAATTTCATATTTTATATTGAATTTCAAACTTGGGTTAAGTTCATGGCAGTTGTAATTAATTCTTATTTTACGTTTTTTTTTTTTTGCATATTTTCAAAACAACAATAGTGAACAGTTTTTTATTAGTGAAAATGACTTTATGATCTTTTAAAAAAGAAAAATAGAAAGATTAAATAGTTAATAAGATATCATAAATGCATTTCAAAAAGCGCTAAATGATAAAATCTAATAATTCTATGTTTACTTAACAAAACGTTTCATAAAGTTAAGTGATTAGAATGCCTATCAAAAAGTGTATTATATTAAAAATAAATCTTTTTTCTTGTGACAAGATTTAGTCACACTATGAATGTCATTAGCTCATTCTCGTTTAATAAATGATTGGTCAAAGGTCGAATGACCCCTTAGCTGATGAACACATTCATAATAAAAAACTTCATTAATTTCATTTGATTCATTTTTTCCAATTCATTTACATTGTTTTAGAGAAGAGATTAAAATTTTTAAATTAATGTAATTAACGAAAAAATGATTGATAAATGAAACTTCACTTTTTTCTAAATTAAAAAGAATTCTATTTTTAGTGTGAAAATTTCAATTTATTTCACAATTCATTGCTATAACTTTTTGCTTTTTCTTCAGTATGAAATAACCTGAAAGTTTTTAAAAGCTCGGCGCTTTTTCTTTTCTCTTAAAAGCTTTCATATTAACAAGAGGATGAGAATGAATGTAGCGATGAAATATCTTATAGAATGGAATTTCATGAAAGCCAAGACTGGAAAATTTCGAGATCCACTTGAATTTGCTTTATTTTTGCTCAATCAATAGTGCTGGTCAGCTTCTGAATTAAACTAAAAGTTGACTTTTGAATTGGATGCATATATATTTTTGCTAGTAATTCTTTCTAATTTCAATTGAACATTTTCCAAACTTTGTTTACAAATATTTCAGAATGTTTTTGAATCATTTGATATACTTAATATTTTGATATTTCTTTTAGGTAAAATGCTATGAATTAAATTAATATCAAAAAAATTTTTGTTTTGAAATATTAAATGATACATTATTTTTGATAATTAAAATAATTCTTATTGAATTGAAACTAATCATAAAATCTACTTTTATGCTTTCTATTCAGCAAATGGAAATCAAAATTGAATTTGAATTTCAAATTCGAAATGGTATACACATTCAAATTCGAAATGGAATATATATTCAAATTCGAAATAGTATACACACATCACAAGTTCTATGCTTATCAATTCCAACAAATTATTCCACTCTAACAAAATAGCGCTGCAACATGAAGAAAGTTATGCAGGTTCTGTGTGGAATTTAGAATTTTTATTTTAAATTTGCCTGGCGCTTTTTTATTTACGTAAATTAATTTTTCCAATTAAGTTGTTCTATTTATGGGAAAGTTACTTAGTTTTTTTTTATTACATAATAAGTTTTAACTTTTATCATTTAAGAACTTTTACTAATGAGCAAATTAATGCTTAGCAAATACTTTGAGTAATTTCAGTCAATTATCGATTGAAATTGCTCCCTCCAACAGTAATTTTAAAACGATGATCATTTTGTTTTTTTTGTAAATTCATTGCTAAAGATTAGTTTGAGGATGGAATTTTGGGTATTGTATTAATTAGAGAAGTAAAGATAGGAAATATTCATATTTCTTATCATTTCTTGAGAAAAAATTATTGTATTGATTGAATTCAGTGATATTTCCGTTGGATTTGTAATAGTGAAATGTGAAAAATGAATAAAACAAATTTTGTGTTAAAATTTTTACATTTATAAAAGTTATTTGATATGGAATAGATGCTTGTTTTTGTCTTTTTTTTCCAGAAAAAATTTCATTACTTGAAATTAATTGATAAGAAATAAAAAATTATGTTGTTTAAATTTGAATTACTTCTAGATATGTCATTCTTTCGAAAATCAAGCGATCAGGAAATCAGCAAATTACGGAATCTCAGCATAAATAGTCCGGAGACGGATGATGAGGACCGTGATTATGAATTATTATTAAAGGAGTGGGTAACGCCGGAGGATGAAAAAAGTGGAAAAGGAATAATGCGAAGTCATTCATTTTACGATGATAGAGAAAATGAAAATAAAATTGAGCGAACACCGGATAGCCTAATTATACCGGATAACCGAAGTGTAAACTCGAGAATCATGCGAGTTCTTAATTCAGTGCGCAAAAAATCGGTACTGCATTTTGTAATTGTTCAAAAATATTCAGTTTCCAGTAATCAAAAGATAATTTTTAGGAAATAACTGAAAGAAAGCTAAACAGAATACTATTTATTTGCTAAGCAAGTTTCTATAAAATTTAATTTTGAAAAATTTTTGACAATCAATAATAATTACATTATTTTTACTTGTAATATACTGCTATGAAATATAATAAATGTTTCTTTGGTTTCTGTGAAAATATTCTGTTCAATTCATCAGCATGCAAAAATTCTAACAGCGATTGTATTATTTAATTTTTAAGGCAGCTCCTGATTACACCAGAATATCACATCATCGTACAAGTCAACAAACTTCTTGCCGTTTCTTGCGCTTCCCGAATAGAGATCCTCCAAGGGGACCTTTTTTTATAAGTTTTAAGGAGAAGCCAGGTTATATTTATTTTTTGTTAAACTATATTGATCTGATATAATGAATTTGTTTATAAGAAGAATCCATATTTTATGACAGATTTAGTATTCTTTAAGTTTTTGAAAATAGGGAGCAGTAGGAAGACATTGATACTACAGTTAAATTGTTTCCTCATCTTAAACATTTGAAATTCTTTCTATATATACATTCACTGTAAAAATATCTTGCAATAATTGCTTTTTGGTACAATAAATTGAATTCCTCTTTTTAAAGGTGAAAAGTATTTGCAAGCATTAGTTTCTAAACTATAATTACTCATCTTTCCAATGTACTTTTTAATTGCGGGAAATGAAGTAGATGAGCTTCTAATCTACCTCACGCGATACAGAAAACAGTTTATATGTTTTCTTTGATATAACGTTCTTTTATGGCTTTTTTTTATACTGTGAAAATAATTTCGGCACACACATTATTATCAGATTAATAAGTGTGAATTCATTGCTAAAATATATATTTCCTTACAGTAATAATAGAAACGAATAATTACGATAAACGATATAAAATGATGAGCTTCTTTGATCAGACATTCATGTATCCACGATGTATCGGAAAAGGTTCATTTGGTGAAGTAAGTAAAAAATTTTTTTTGATAACAAGAATGTTGAATTGTAAAATAGAGGGAATTTTCCATTAATAGTATAACATATAAATTATATTCTTGCAACAAAAATTAAGGAAGAGCTCCAGATAACTGATTTATATAATGCAAGGCGTTGAAAATATTTGAACTGGAATTATGTTGTTTAATTTACAGTCAGTAATTTAATTTCTTTACTATCAGCTTTTATGAAGTTGCAGAACTATCACTTTTACAAAGTTGCAGAAATTGCAAAACAACTGAGCGTCCCATAATTTGACACAGAATCTTCACAAATTTCTTTGACTAAATTTTCAAGAACTTTTTATAGGTTTTCAAAGCATTATGCAAAGATGATAACCGTTGGTATGCTGTCAAAATTAGCATGGAGCCATTTCGAAGCACGGCAGATCGTGAGGATAAGTTGAGAGAAGTTCAGAAACACGAGTTGCTTCCGAAACATCCAAATCTTGTTTCATATGTTCGAGCATGGGAAGAATATGGTTTTTTATATATACAAACAGAGCTGTGTCAATGCAGGTTTGATTTTTTCAAATAGAAATCGGTATGAAAAATGAGATTTGGAACTGAGAAGAAATTATAACACATAATGTCTAAATAATATTGTTTTTAGTCTCATGGATTACAAAATGAAAATGGGGATTATTGCCGAGAAGGACTTATGGCTTTTTTTTGGAGACATTGCCCTGGTATGATGCTTCAGAGAAAATAAATAATCTAAGATGATTGTTTATTACTTTCTTAATTTACGAATTTTGATTGCTTTTCTCTAATATTACTTCTGTCACTTCATTTGTGAGAAAATAAGCGGCAACTACTTAAAATAATAATTAGCAGTAATTAATTAAAATTCATCACTTTATCAGGCAGTGCGTTACTTGCATAGTCACGATCTTCTTCACATGGATATTAAGCCACAGAATATTATGGTTTCTTTTGACGGAATTTGTAAACTTGGTGATTTTTCACTAATCATTGATATACAAAAGGTATGGTTTCTGTTTTCTTTGTTTAAAATCCAATGCATTGTTTTAAATTCTCGTCTACCTGGTGACTTACGCTTGCTTTTAAGAATTCGGATGAAAAGCTAGTGGAAGAAGGTGATGGAAAATATTTGGCGCCTGAAGTGTTGCAGAGCGGAGCTCAAAAAGCAAGTGATATATTTTCGCTTGGAATGACGATGATTGATATTTGCACTGATTGTGAATTGCCTACTACAGGAGATCTTTGGCAGGGATTTCGTTGCAAAAAAATTAATGATGAATTTATCAAAGGCACGATTTTCATTCTTCTGTTCTTTTTTAAGCAAAAATTTGATATCCTTTTTTTGTTTTTGTTCTGACCTAAAAGTATGTTCTGTGCTGTTGTAGATATTCCACCTGCTTTGCTGGATGTCATTTTGCCTCTTCTAGAAACAGATCCTTTCGAAAGACCAACTGCTGAGGAAATTTGTGACATTCCAATGATAGCAAAATGTATCCATGAACGTCAGGTATTTGTTTCGGTCATTGCTTAATAGTTTGTATATTTTATTTCCTGTACACGTTTATTCGTTTGTGATATTCATTTTTAAATTTAAATGACTTTTTAGTATAAATATCTTGAACGCAACATATGGTGGATCGTATTGGCAGTTGCTTATTCATCTCTTTTTGCTTCTTCATGGATTGTACAACCAGCACGTACCGCTATAATGCATGCAGCAACTTATCTAAAAAGAATGCGTTCAATTCTTCCTCGATGTGCTCTATATCATCACCTCTTCAGAGCTGTAAGAAATGGGAAATACATAATTTCGCGTATCTGTCAAATTTTGTATAGCTGTAGTAATGTAACCATAAATTGTATCAGAAGTTAAATTGTATTATAAGTAGTGTTTTTTCCTAGCAAATTTTAATATATAATAGTTTCAGACATCTGATGAATCTCCAATGTTTAAAAATCCTATTATTCCTCGGGTCACTGATCCCTCACGGTTGGAATTGAAATTTGAGGATGACGACGAAGGTGATTTACTAATTTTTGTTAAAAAAATACCAAGCTATTGTAATAAGACACAGTTTGACGTCATTGCAGTTGTTTTAATCATATTTTATCAAAAAATGCATATTCATTTATTCAAAAAATGACAAATGGTCTAGATCTTTCCTTTTCGACTGGTTATAATTTTTTAATTTCAGATTATAATTACGATGACACTGATACTGATAGTGGTGATAAAACGGACATGAGTCAAAGTGAAGATGAGCTGGTTAATGTAATGGAAACATCTGTAAACGAAGAGTTGCATTACGATTTAATTGAAACAGTTTCAGGAATGGGCGTTGAGAAGCCCTCTTCAAATACTCATGAATTTGAACAGGGTAATTTTTTAATATTTTTTGAACAAGATTTTCTTCAGAAATTATTCTTTTTGGTTGATGTACTTTTATTCAATAAACAATTCTGCAGATGGCATTGGTGATCGTTTAACTCATATATTTCATGATAACTTCTATAAATTTGACGCAGGAGATGACATTTTCGGACGGTAAGTTTCAAGTGTTTGAAATTCGTTTCAAATTCAGTTTATAAGATAATATAAATATCTTATGAATTTACAATTTACTTACCATTTTATTTACTTCATGAATCCATTTATAAGCAGATCAAATGCTTAATGTCGCAACATTGTCAACTCATTATGCTTGTATCACAAAATTTTCCCCAAGAGCTTTTTTATTTTCTCAACCGAAAATAGGAATTCGGTCAGAGATACTACTGCTGAAAAATTGGAATTCTAAAAGTAAAGAACCGATGATAAATTTTTTCAGAAAAAAACGCAATATTCTACCCGAAGAAAAGTTTCCATACGAGATTTCTATGGAAACTATTTCTAGTTTGGTAAATGCTTCATTTTATTGCTGAAAGCTTTTTCTTCGTTTTGATGCATTTGCAAGATTTGTTGGTATTTTTTTCTCTGCACTTCTGTGTTTATTTAAATGAAGTTATTTTCTTAGTTCGAAGTTCATCAAATATTTCAATTTTATAGGAGGCACCAGAAAATTTCGAATTACAATTGAATATCTCAACTTGTGACACTTTGGGATATGAAGACCATGAACTGCCCAGTACATCGGGAAGTATTTCTGGTAAAGGACAGATTTTTTTTTGTTGCCCAAATTTTCAGAACTAAAGTTTTCTTTTTACTATTTAAAACGTTTATAATTTTCATTTAACATTTCGGGCCATCTTAGCAAGTTTTTCAATCCTACTATGGAAGTATCAGATTTAAGAATATTTAAGATTTAAATGGAACTAAAAAATATGCGTGCGCACAAGATAAATTCTGTTGGTACACAGAAGATCAATGCCATTCACTTGCAAATTTTGCCTCATTGTTGGGTTGCCAGTTTAAAGCGTTCGAGGAATTTGAATCTAAATAAGATCTCAATTTTAGACAGACCAAAGTCTCCGGAACCTCCACCATCGGACGAAGCTTCTCCTTTGCGTGATGGTTACATAACGCCGCCAAGTTATACAACTCCTTCACCCTTCGTATGTAAAAAACCAGCACGAGGACGATTTGATGATTCAGCTGAGCAGAGACTGCGTCATTATTATTGGTGGCATGAGTCGTTCAGATCACCGAGCGGGAGAATTCATCAGGAAGCAGCAGAAGCTGCAGGTGACGTTTCTATATCCTCTTGATTTCAGTAATGCATTTTATGCTTCCTTGGCATATTGCACTTTTCTCGCTGAGATTTGGCTTTTTCTCTGTCGTTAGCTTTATATAACTTACATGCAGCTGATTAAATTATCAGTGAGATAATTACACAGTTGACATTTATGTACATTTTAGCCTCAAATGATACATTGCCGGAAGTACCAGATGAAAATCAACTTTCAAGACTAGAAACGCGATTAGCTCTATCTTTTGGTGATGCTACTCGTCGAAGGTCTTATTTTCATATGCGTGAACCATCACCACCAGCAAAACGAGCTCAAATTGATAATGAGGATGATACTGATAATGATGAAAATGAGATAGATGATCCAAAGATCAAGAAATCAGATACAGATGCAAAATGATTTATTCAACAGACAGTTAGCAAATCTGAAATCAATTCAAGCAAACCCTATTTTTCATTACTTTTAATAACTTCTGTTTTTATTCACTTCTTCTTCGTGGTCATTATAGTTGGATTTATGTATTAAATGGATATTCTGCTAGCGCTGAATTCTGCCGCGAATGCGATTAGTGCAACAAATTGAGATTTTTCAGCATTGTATCTGTAACTTAACGATTTTCTTTGCTTAACTATTATATATATACACACACCCACACACACTCACACATACACACACACACATACACATACACACACATGTATATATATACATACATACACATAGGTGGTAGTAATAGAAGAAGAAGTAACAAATGGTGATAATGGTTCTTTTTGTTCCATATTCAAAATTAATTTTATAATCTTGTTTGTTTTATAATGAAATAGTTTGGGTAGATGAAAATTTATACCATAAAAACTTTTTGAAATAGAGAATCAAAAAATGATGTAAATTAAGAAATTAGTTGTTGAAGAAATTTTTTACAGCAGATCGGATGTTTACTCATATTTGAAATTTTTATTACTTATAATTTTATGAACCAAATTTTTATTTAGCAGAAATCTAATTTTTCGTTTTTCTTTTTTTATCTTCCAAATTTTTAGAGATTTCAGTTGTGGGGTTTCGCTTGAGAAGTATACATCATCATCATCACCACTTCAGCTGTGTAAATTTGACATATAGTTCTATACAAACATTAATACATAGTTCCATACAAACATTAATACGTAGTTCCATACAAACATTAACACGTAGTTCCAATACAAACATTGCCACAGAAAGTGTTTGATGAGTAAGATCTTTTACAATTAGATGCTTTTCCATGTTTATGTTGTTTTGATTTGTCGCCAAAATTTAGAGAAGTGAGCAAATTTTGGTTTTATGAATTTAGTTAATTTGACCACAGGCATCATTTGAGGTTCTCTGATTCCATCTTTAATTTTTTGCAATTAAATTGCCTTTATTTCTTTCTGAAATCAATTTAGTTCGTTTTATCAATGAGTGCACGCTTGCTAGACATGTCATTTATAACATATTCCGTTATGTCAATACTTTTTCCACGTTTCCAACTCATTTAACAGATTTAATTTGGTAAGAATCGCAGTGGTTAACTTAAGTTCACATTAACTGTTAAACTGATTGGACATTTGAATATGGCTTCGCTACAATATGACATTTTTTAACATGTGCTTAATCCAGTTTGCCACATACTGGTAAATATTATCGCCTTTAATATAATAGGCGCAGGAGATGGAGATTTTACTATTTTTCCAAAAATTGAAACCAATTTTTGGAATTTTCAAATTAAATCTGCAGTATTTTTCACGTTTATTTCACTTTGTTATTTATTTCTATATACATATACGGATCATTTTAGTATTATTTCCGCTCAGGTATTTTCAGTTTTTCTTTAATTTGTTCACTAATTTTTTTATGTCCTTAAGGGAGTTAGTCTAATGCGTTAGAATAATGCTGGCATTTCAGATTTATTTGTATTGTAAATTCTTAAGATATAGTCGTGGTTGACTTTGGTCTTATATTTTTCCCGCAAAATGTGGAATGAATAGGATAGAGGGTGGTGGATGGTTAGTTCGAAACTTTGATCTAAAAAGTAATCTTGTTGATCCGGAAAATGCTTGTCAGTGGTTACTTTTTTATTTCATTTCTTTTTTTTTTTTAGACTCTATAGTTTTAATCGATTTCTATTTAATTTTTCGGATCTTAAGAAAAATGCAATAATGGAATCAAATTGAGTGTTTGCCCAAGTTTTTCTTTGACAGTTTTATTGTGAATTTCAATCTGATCTCTGTCATGATTACTGTAGTGTTATGATTCATTAATTGTACAAATAAGCTTTTTTGCCTAATTATTCTTGCATCATTCTGTAGTATGTAGCTTCCAATACTCAATGTTATTATTTACTTTTTCTTTTTTTAATTTTAACTTCTGTCATTTTCTGCCCTCCACTGGTCTTTACAATTTTTTAACCATATATTGCTCTGTGTAAAACAAGTCATTTGTTAGCGTAAACATATGAAGGATATGGAAGGAATGATGTCTTATGATGTTTTTTTCCATATATCCGTATGTTCTCGAAAAATCCAAGAACTTTGACACGTCTGTTATAGAAATCCAGAAACTTTGGCATGTCTATTATAGAAATCTAGAAACTTTGGCACGTCTATTATAGAAATCCAGAAACTTTGACACGTCCATTATAGAAATCCAGAAACTTTGGCAGGTCTATTATATGTTAATTTCGCGTTTATGTTAATTTTGAGCTATGCAAGTATCAATCAAGATTATCATAATGTCGAGATTAATTCATTGCTGAAATTATCGAATTATGTCATAATTTGTTCGCAGCAATTACTTTGTATTTATTTTGCAAATTCATAATGCGATAAATTTTAGCAACAGAGTGAATTCGATATAAGATTTGGTTTAATATCTGCAAAAGTATACTTGTAAAAGTATTGTTTCAACATATGGTTCAGTGGTAGCAAAGTTTTTGTACGAAATGCAGCATATTTTTGCGGGAAGACCAAATTCTGAAGTTTTGATATCCTATAAATGATGTAAATAAATTCAATGGGATTGAAATTAACGGGTATTTCATAGAGAGCGCATGTTACGTGGATTGCCATTTCAATGAAAACAATAACTTCCTTTTTATCATAAAAACAACGACATGACCTGTTACTTTCAGTGATATTTGTGACATTTAGCAAAATTTTAATGACTAACATAAAGAATATATGAGAAATGATGTGGAAATTATTTCAATTCAGATGCTAGATAATTTCAAGTTTGGTAAAAAAAAAATCAAATAATTGTAAAATATTGAATTTTCACGAAATTTAATAGTAATGCTGAATTATACGTGGCATTTTGTGATACATGAAACTGAAACGAGAAAAGGCTTTTCTATATCGATTTGCCATTGGCAAAGTTGAGGTCTGTGCATTAAATGGTGAAAGCCTTAATTGCTAAAGCAAGCCAGGTCTAGTTGTATTTTACCATAAAGGAATAGTGTTGTTTATATCATTTAATTGCTCTTATTAATTCATTAAGTTTTGCATTTTTTACTCTACCATTTAAAATCTAACGGATTTCTATGAAAAATTCCATAAATGTTTTTAGCCGTGTTTTTGCTACATTTGAAAAAGCTCAAAACATATTCAGGAATTCCCGTAAACTGCTATTTACAAACCTTTGCTTTAGTGATGCTTTTCTTAGTTTTCATAGGAATGATGAATTTCATATTTTGAACATTTCAAAAAAAATATTTGAAAATTTTTGTTTCAAATTGCAAGTAGAACTTAGAATCTTTTTTACTGAAAGAATTTCAGCACACGTTGATGAAGTATAAAATACTTACAGTTAAAAGCACTTCATTAGCAAGCAATGCAGCTATCGATCGATTTTATGCTAACTAAAAAATCAGGTATCATTCTCTAATGATATTTTTTTTAATTCGGAAGGATTACAAATTCTTGCAATTCTTGCATTGATAATAAACTTTCTGATTCTATTATCTCAGATTCTCATGTTTTTCATTTATTTAAAAAAAAGTTTTTTCTATTATGTTATGTGTATATTTAGTATATGCACAAAAATATGATTAAAAATGAGAGATTTAGCAAGAAATCTGTACTATGAAAAATTCATCCAGATTGTTTGAATTTCTCCATTTGAGAAATATTTTAATAGTTTCATTACAAAGCAATAAAGTGAGTGTAATTATTTTTTCTTATCAACACTACTGAAGCATTATAACTTGATCAGAACTTTACTATTTTCCTTATTACAACTATTTCATATGCTAAGCCAATGTCCAGTAAATTTTCAGTATACAATGTAATTTTTATAAGAATTAATCACTATAAACAAGTTAGGCTTATTACGTTGCTTTAGGGATTGAACAAAAATTCATTAGATTTCATTTTTACTATTGTTATTATTATTATTATTTCATTATTATCATTGGCATATTACCATCATTATAAATTTATTTTGACAGCATCACTTTTATTTTCCTATCTTATGATGAAGCTATAAAATATTTCAAGATAAAATTTTGTAGATTTTATAATGATAGCAGAGATCCAAATAAACAAATTATAATAATTTCAGATTGCAGAACTGTGATTTAAACAAATGCATGAGCCTAATTTAAAGGATCCAGTAGCCGTGTTTCTGCTCAAGTTTAGCCCGTTAACACGTTTGGCGATTGTAATTTTTGGTGCTGGACTGATACATTTATCTTTAGGAACTTATCATACTTTCGGTAAGTTTTCCATTTCTTCTTTATCTATTTAACATCAAAAGTTCATGTTTCATTTCATTACTTACTCTAAGCAATGAAAACATCCCTTGAATTATGAATACTGATTTTTGAACTCTAGGAAATATGCTACCATATATGGCATCATATATGCATAACAATACCGATTCGACAATTACTCCCGAAATGTTGGTATGGATACCTACTTTTCAGGGTAAGTTCTTTCAAGAATTAGCTTGAAATTCTGTAGGATCTCGAAGAGTTTCTTGCAAAAATAAAGTTATGAGTCAGATAAGGAAAATTGAGTCGAAAGGAAAATTTCACATTAAGTTCAATGATTTTACTTTGTCGTTGTAATCTGATATTTCGCTGTTAGTTGTGCTGAAATAGAATTTAATTGATAATAGATTTTCTTATTTCAGGTTGTTTCCCTTTTGCAATGATTATTGGCGGTTACATGGAGGCTAAATTTGGCTTAAGACTTTCGACATCATTAGGGTGCGCTATCATGACGTGAGTTTTCCATATTCAAACAACGGTGAAAAGAAACGGAAAAGGAAAGATGAAGTGGAATTCATTGCAAAAGTGTCATATTGAATGAATTTTCTGGCTTTTTCCAGACTTTTATAAAAGGATAAATTCTGTCATTCTAAAACAAAAATTTCAGCATGGGTGTTTTTTTATCCTACTGGACGATCAGAAGATCATTTATGACATTTCTGGTGACATATGGGGTAATGTTTGGATTTGGACAAGGAATAGCTTATGTTCTTACCATTTCATGTGTCATCAATGCAAGTATCACTTCCATTCATTTAGTAATTGAATATCCAGAATTCCAATTGCATCAGTAGAGTCTTTTAAATGAAAGATGCAATTTTATGAATAGAATATCATGTTAAAATTGACATTTCCGTAGTTTCTGAAAACATTGTGTTATTTATTGTAATATACTGATATTCAATAACACAATTAAGAATTAATTATATATACTGTGCTATCGTTGAATGGTATTTATAATATATTATCTGTGCAGGATCTTGGTTATCTGTAATGCTTGAGACAAATTTTTTTGGCAGCAATCATCGCGATATTTTTTAAGTTTAATTGATAATCTAAGATAGCACTCTAGTTGAAGGAGCAATTATTTTTAGTGGGCTCCGAAACATGTCGGATTTGTTAGTGGAATTGTAGCAGCCAGTTTTGGTATCAGTTCATCTATATTTGCTCCGCTTCAAACTATCTATCTCAATCCCTTAAATCACAAACCGACTGTGTTTAAGTAAGTTTATGAAAATTAATCCGTGAGACTTCTGAATGAAATTTTTTACTTGAATGCGATTTTTCCAAATTTTATTTATCTTCCTTGTTATTTTAACCGCGATCGTACACATTCAGTTATTTCAGCTATTTCACAGATAAAGATGTCATTGCTCAAGTACCATCAATATTTTATACTTTTGCATTCGTCTATGGAATTATGCAAACCATTGGTCTAATTGTTATTTGTTATCCTGTTGATGTAGTTAGTTTGAAATGCAAAAATTTATATATTCATGTTTAAATGTCTACGTTAAACTATTTGCAAGAAGAGGAAAATTACATTGATAATATGATATCTGTATATAATATATTGAAAATTTAATAATTCCGGATAATTTCTTTAGAATGAACAGTCGAAAGCACTCCAAATGCAGATTTCAATGTGGAACTGGTTTGACGTTTTCAAAAGCAAACATATTGCATTTTTTCGTGGGACGAATCAATATGCATATTTAAAATTGCGGACATTCAGTCAAGAATCTATAAACGTATAGTTAAAGCTTTTCATTCAAAATCACGCTTTTTGATAATCCAAACATGCCAAAAGTGGGAGAATAAGAAAATATGACCTGAAAGTGATAATTTAAACACTTCCGATATTTAATTCTTTTTAAAAAGTGAAACTATTTAGGAATCGTTGAAAGAAGAAGTGATAAATTTATCGCAGGAAAAGATATCATTAAGTCCAATGCAAATGTTGAAAAGCTCGACCTTTCATTGGCTTTTTTTTGCTCTCTTTTGTTGCTCGTTTTATGGAAATATGTTTTACAATCTTTACAAGGTTAATTATTTCTTTATTTTTGTGCACTAATTAAATTCATAAAAATGATTTGCAACTTTGAAAGCATTTTGATAACATTTTGTTAAGGATATTGCTTAATTTTTGCCTATAAATAATCAAATATTTTATATCTCTTAAAACATCATTTTTTATGGCTTATACCGACAAATTTTATCTTTCTTTCTTCTTTTGTAGGCATTCGGGGAAACATTCATTGATGATGATATGTTTATAGCCTATGCATTTAGCATAGCTTCAATATGTAATGCTTTTGCTCGTATAGGATGGGGCATGCTTGCTGATCATACCAGCTTTCAGGTTTCCTAATTTCATTTATGGTAAAGAAAAAAAATAAATTTATTTAGAATTGTATGATTTTGTTTTTATTGTAAAAATTGTTTTCTTAAGCACGTGTTTGACAACCTTGTCAAATATCTGTTAAATTTTTATAAGTTTTTGTGCCATAAGAATTGAATGTTTACATTCAAGAATGATTTTTTTTCTTTTTTTTTAAGGTATCTTTGTCATCTGCTACTTTTCTGGCTACCATATTATTGCTAACAATGCCACTTACTCCTGCTGGTGGAAAATGGATCTATTTTATCTGGGTAAGTAAATTAGTCTTTGTATGATAACGGCAATAAATTGAACTTTCCCTAATGCATTGTATCTTTTTCTTCATTATATATGAATATCCAAAAGACATTTTTTTTTTCATACTTTAAAAATTTAGCTTTTGCAATTTCTTATCTTTTTGATCTTAAACTAAAAGACCAATCGGTTTTCAGATGAATCTTATGTTTATATCTCTAGCAGCTACTCACGCTCTTTTTATAACAGCATCCGTTAAGTGTTTCGGAACTGGTCACAAATCGGCTAATTATGGATGTTTAATTCTTTCCACCGTAAGTTTTTTTTATTGCTCAGTCAAATCTTTTGAAAATTTGAACAATTTTTTAAATTTAATAAAAAAATCAAGAAATTAATTGTTGCAGACACTGAGCGCAATATTATTAGCAGTCGGTTGTGAGTATGTTTTAACACTTGTTGGATATACGTTCTCCTTCATTATTACAGCAGTCATAGCTTTTATTGGTACAATTTTAAATTTGCGTCATAAATTAATATTCCAGGAGATACATTTTGAACGATGAAAAGAGTTTTGAACTTTATCCTAGTTTGATAGATCAAATCTCCTAAAAGTGAATTGTCAAAGGGATTGCGTAAACGATCTTCTTAATAACGTTTGAATGATATTTTAACGCACAAAGACGAACTCTTGATGATATGAGAATTAATACTTTGGTAATATCCCAGTAAACTCTTTGATGATTTTGCATGATACTGACTGATGTTTTCAGCGATCCTGAAAACGATTCTCAAATTAAATTATTTCTGCATTCAAATAAAATACGTTTAAAAAAAGGTTGAATCTTGTAAGGATTAACTCATTTACATGAATTTTAGCATTTCTTTTGGCAATTACGATGCAACGGACTGCAAGAGGTCATTTCATTACCTGATTATTTTCAATTGTGATACTACTAAGATTGATCTCTTTAATGTTATATTGTATTATATCGGTATTAGTAAATTTTCTACATTTGTTGTAGAGTTTTACGTTTTATCTGAAATGGTTGCTGAATGTTTTTTTTTAATAAAAGGAAAACCTGGAGTTTTTTATAATTCGAAGTCGTCAACTGAAAAAGGAATATCCATTTCAGTTGTAGAAGTAATCAATTAAATTTCTGCTGATAAAATCCCTCAAATTCAAATGTTCTAAAAAATAAACTCAGTTTCGAAATAATAAGTTTTATGAAAATTTTTTTCCGATCAATGACATGAGCGAATTCATTCATAAAAACTTTGTTGATTTGAACACGCTAATGCTTTTTAAAAAGCACTTTGCTTAATTAATTTCTAGAAGATTTATGTGACTACAAGTAGTTCTCTTAGAGGATAGCATATTAAGTTGTTATCTTAGAAGATAACTTCTTTCAAATTAATTGAAGGTAACTTACTTTTCAATTCATTGAAATCACTTTACTTTTTATTAGTTCATTCTGCATATTTATTTGGAAATTTTTTTTCTTATGCTTCATATCATCTTACGTTTGATGCGTTAAATTTTCATGTTGATTTTTAATCAAACTGTATGTATAGAAAAAAACATTTATTTAAATGAAAGCGCTAAGGTAATTCAGAAAATAAATTTGCCACGAATAACAAAATATAGAAAAATAATAGAAAGTTTTTGCATTAATATATCCTTATTTATAACTATCACAATAACTAGTGCAAATTCAAAAAGTTGTTGAATAATTTTTTTTTTAACAAAAAATTATAAAATATATTTGCATTTTGTTCAATTTTAAATTCATAACATTTTTTTCCATTTTTTCTGTAAAATTTTGTTTAACTTTATTTTACTCTTTTTTTTTCTCTGCGCAAATCCTGTTTTTTTCATGAATTGATTGTTCCATAAAATTTTAGCACTATCAAAAGAGGAATGCACATATTTTCAATCTTGTAATAAATATACTTTCATGAATGAATTTTAATTACTTTATAAATTTAAGCTTATCATAAAATAATATCAATTATCATTATTGTTATCAGCAGAGCGGCAGCAACGCAAGTTCAAACAACCGGATGTTCTATACATCATCATCATCATCGTCCAGCTCATCGTTAGCGGATATTGAAAACATAGATGATGTTAGAATTCCTCAAAGTAATTACTGATAATATAGTGGCAATAGTTCGAAAAATTAATCAATAATTTTAGAAATTCATCTTTCTTATAGCTTTTAAATATTTTTTTTCTGATTTATTACAGCTCTCTTCAATGATTTCATTAGCAAGATTCAATCTTTAATCTCTTAGACATTCAAATTTCAGGTAAAGGTGACAAAATTCTCCGTAGGAAAGGACATTCCAAATTTACCTGATAATTATAATACGGAAACGAATGATAAAATAATTGATGGGGAAACAGAAAAAAGCAAATGTAGTGACCATGGTGATGACGAGAATAAAGATGATGATAATGACAACGGTAAAGATGATGGTAATGTCAATGATAATGATAATGGTGATGACGATAGGAAAGGTGATAATAATAATGATGACAATGACGGCGGTAAAGATGACGGTGGTAAAGATGATGGTGGTAAAGATGACGGTGGTAAAGATGATGGTAATGATGATATTAAAGACGATGATAATGACAACGACAATAATGGTGATAATGATGTTGGCAAAAATATTGGCAATGATAATGGTAAAGATGATGGTAATGACGATGATAATAATGATAATAATGACGATGGTAAAGATGATAATGCTAATGATAATGATGAAGAAATGACCAATGATAAGAAAAAGTGGTTGCTTGTACCATTGATATATCAAATGAATCTAAACAAAGTATGTTGAAAATTTTGAAACCACACATTTTTCTTGCAAAAAAAATTAATTAGAATAAATTCGGAAAAACACGAATGTCATCTGTGGAAAGCAAAGAATTTGCCTTTGTACGATATTTTGGGTAAATTAATATATTGATTCGAAAAAAAACCACTCAGAAGAAAGCAAAAGTTCGCATACTTTTTTTAATAATTTTTTTTATCATTTTCGTGAGGACTAATCAATAAGTTCTTTTGCTCTTTTTGTTTAATATAAAATTTTAAAATGAATTTCTGAAAAATTCACATTAAGAATAACTTCTTGATAATTTTTCAGGATAAAAATATTCGTGGAACTGTAATTGGTCCATTAGAGAAAAATTTTGATCCAGTAAAACTAAGTGAAAAACTTCGACAAGCCTTAAATGGTCTTGGTATCATTTTAACTGTTCTCTCAAACTTATATTATGGCAAAATTATTCAAAAAAAAAAAAGAAAAACTATACGATTTTCATTCTAAACTATTTGCTTAGGAGACCGTAATAATGATAATCTAATAATAATGTAGTCTAATTTTTAAATTAATAGATATAATTAATTTACTATCGTAATTCTGAATCAAAAGAAACAAACGGAAACGAAAGGGAAAACAAAACTTTATGTAATAGATACCAACGAGAAAACAATTATTGAAATTACTGTGGGTCATAATAATTTTCAACGACAACGAATTATACATACATATGAATATTTAAATTTCAGAGTATGTTTTTTATTCCTGCTCATTTTAATTAAAATTTTAAATTTCATAAAAACTTTTCTTACTTTATTGTCTAATTACTAGCTCACACTAATTACTACCATTGTAAGTTGATTAAATAATTTGGGCATGTATAGTTTAATCGTTTTAGAACAGCAATTCCATAGAGATCTATTGGTTAACAGTAGTTAGTAATAGTAAAGTTTCCAGAATAATTTATTCACTTGGACTGATCACTTTTTCCTTAGACCAGTAGAGATATTTTGATACCTATACATTATTGAGTAGACCTTACAGAATAGATAGATATGGTAAAAAATGCATTAATGATTGATCGAATCACGTTTACTATTAAAAAAGTTTGCCATCAAAATTTCAGACGTTAATGGACGACTTTAAAGAAGAATTCGATGGGTTCGTCCTGGATACCATTCTAGATTTATATACTCCTGCTCATACTTACTTGGCTACTTTACTCCATCAATCACTTTGCGTATGGAAAGAATGAATCACATAGTTTTATCAGCTTATTTCTCTAGCTAAAGATTTCTTTGATTTTTATCCTTTGAAATAACAAGAAAAAAACCAATGAAAAGTTCGTTCTGGATCCCATTTAGATCTGTATTCATTCTCCAAATTTCACTCAGAAATACAAAATTTTTAAATTTTAGAAACAATCGGATCATGATATTGCAATAGAAATTGCCTGTACACGAACAACAACGGTTGGTGCCTGCAAGTTTATTAAAAAATAATTTGTATAAGTATAAATTGGGATTTTTCAGGAAATTCATAACTATCAAAGCAAGTATTCTCGAGAAAACTTCAAATACTTTTTCATACCAATTAGGATTTCTTGGACTTATTCAAATCTTTCAATTTACTTCAGAATTCATCCAAGTTTTAGGAAACCTTTACTTCTCTTGTTTTTCAAACTAAATATTCATTTTACTTCTATTTTTTAATTCGCAGCAAATGAAGGCGATAAAGAATGCATATAGTGCGATATTTTGCAAAGCTCTCGAAAAAGATGTATTTCATAAGGTAAATATTTCCATTAGCTTGACACAATCATAATTGCGACATCGATTTGTTAAACTTTTTCGCTGATTATTCAATATCGTACTTATTTCATATAAAACAATTTATCTGAGATTTTTCCAGGTAAGAGGAACGTTTGGTACAATGCTTCATTTATTGATCTGTTCACCTCGTAATGAGCAATTTAATGAGACTGAAGTGTTAGTAGAAAAACATGTGGATCTTATCCTGAAGGTGATTGTTGAATGTAAACAGTGTTGAAGAATAAATTCGTTTCAAAACATATTTGTCAATTTCTTAAATAAGCTCAGGCTGATAAAATAGTGCAAATTAGACGAGCATTTCGTGAGAAATTTTATTGCTGTCATCCAAATACAATTGCTAATTGATAACTGTATTGCAAGTAAGCTTGTCAAACTTTCAAATGTTCATTAAAAGTTCTTCCATAAAATTTACAAAAATTGTATAAAGAAACGGCGATCGTTCGTTCTCTATCTTTATTGATCGCAAAAATTACTATCAACAACTATATGAAGCATTTTTTTGAAGAATGAAATGAAATAATTTTATTGCTTTTAGTTAAGAAGGATAATTCCTGTTCATTATTTTTGTTTCTTTTCAGAACTCGAATGGAATAGAAAGGATAAGCCATGATTTGGCATTATTTGAGAAACTTTTCATTGGTCATTCCTGGAAGCATATTGCTACAGTTATTGATATCGTAGATGCTAAATTTAGTGCATTTAATGGATATCTCGTTGAATCACAAATTATCGATAATGCAAACATTCCAAATGAGATTAAAAATATGATGCTCGCTATAAGTGAGTGAAAAATTTTCAAGGATAAAAAAAATATACAACTTTCAAAATAAAGAACTTCCATAATTTAGATATTTTATGCAGTAATAATACCAAGTCTGTCATTAATTAACAGTTGTTAACATTGAATTTAATTAATGATTTTTTTAGTAAAAACATCTCGTAACACTCAATGGTATTTTGCGGAAAAATTACACAGTGCATTGAGCAGTTCAAAACCCGATTATGAAACCATCATGAGGATAATTGTGAGCAGAAGTGAAGTAAAACTTTTTTCATTTTCATAAATTTCATTAAATTTTGGTCATTGCTGAAATTATAGCAATATGAATTGTTTAAAATTTTGTTTCAATGAAATCGATCAATGAAATATGTTAAGGAATTGACAAAGTATATCAGTTGAGAAATTTTTTACAATTCAATTTTTAAGCAGTTCATATTGTTCTAGCAGATTAAGCCTAAATGGAATTTTCAAATTTTTGTTCTTTTTATATTTTAAATTTTGCAATAATTTAAAATGTGATGTAAAATTTAAATTAAATATCCATGAAATAGCCTCATTGCACTCTATTATTTTTACTGAAAAAAAATTAAATTTATTTCTTTTTTTCTCATAGAAGAAAAATGATAGACGACAATTAATTAAGCTTAATTTATAGATTGATTTATTGGATATTTGCTGTGAGTATAGCAAGCACTATAATCATTCGCTTAGCGTCGATGTCCAGAAAGCATGTCGCGGTGAATTCTCTCGGTTACTCATTTCACTTCTTTCAGAGCAATAGTGGTGTTTAAAATCAAATTTGATCTGTACCTCAAACACTTGTTTACATGTTTTATTCGTTTATTTAGATTTTTCATTCAAATAAAGTTTCATTTTAATTCGTGTTTGTGTAATAGAAGAGAATTGAATTTCTCTGCTTAGTTTGAATCATTATTTTAAATGAGAATCACACAATACTCAATGCAAGCAATGTTCATTTCCAATGTAGTAATAAAGTCCTTCTCGGCTAACTATCATCGCTTATCATTATCACGTCTTGATATACATGTGACAGTAGAAAATTTGTTACAGATGTGAAATTCATTGCTGATACTATGCATCTAAATTTTAAAAAATGAAAATTAATTGAAAAATTGTACTATTGCGTAGTGCTATTATCATTTGTTATGTTTGATAAAGATCGACATTGTATCGTTAAAATTTACTGTTTAATTTTGAAATATATACTTTGATAAATTGATCATGTTTTAATGCATCTTTCATACTTTCTTGTCATTTGCAAAAAATTTTTCACTCGATATTTATTTTGATTTGTTTTTTTTTTTAGTCTAATAAATTTTTATAGCAGAAGAAAAAATTCGATGTTTGTAAAAAGATAGAATTAATTTTGTGTAATTGAAAATTAACTGCTCAGAATCAAAAATTGACAATATTGATTTGACACATCGATTCTTTCATACTTCAACCAATCTATTAATGCAAATTTTTCACATAGTATTCAATTTAAATGAACTTTTATTGCTTAAAATATAAAAAGTTTTAACAAGATGAATCAAAATCATCATATTTGATGGAACATAATTAATCAAATCATTATATTTGAAGATGGAACATAACATAATTAAGTGATATGCATGTAGTAATTATTATTCATAAAAACTAAGGTAATTGTTTTTATCATTGCATACAGATGTATATATGTAAAGAGTCTAGCGCGATACAATTATTGTTTCATATTTTAATTTTGTAGTTTAGGCTGTGCTTACGGTTTCTTCTTGTTAGCCTTGCATTCTATACACTTTGTCATTTGTGTCGGCGCTAACTTTGCTGGTATCAAAATTAAAATGACAAAAAAGCATTTACGTCGAAGTTTGCCTTCCTATTTTTAATTTATTGCTATAAAATGATTATTAAAATATTTACAGATAGTTTTTAGGATAGTTATTTGGAGAAATTTTTAAAAAAAATTTTTTTAATCGAAATTTTTTTTAAGAAAATGCAAATTCATAAAGTTTATTTTGATAAAATTCAAGCAAAATCATTCATCTTATTTACCTGTTTATCGCGATTTTTTATAAAGTAGTATAAATGCATGATTGTTTAAAATTATTTTAACAATAAGTCCATTAACGCAAGTTCTTTTGAATATTCGGTTTCAAAGTTTTCAAAATTTTAGGATCAATTTTTATACTAATTAATAATAATTCGTATAACTGCTACCTGTTGTGCAAGTTTCAGAAAGCACTCAAGGTCCTGAACAACTGAAAAATGGTTTGATTGTTGGTAAGCGTTGGAGGATTATCGGTAAGTTGGGCGAAGGTGGTTGTGGTGCAGTTTACAAAGTAGAAGATATTCAGACGTTTGCTAAAGTTAGTAATTCTGATAATTTTTTTCAACACTCACTTATATTTTGTATATTGATAAAAAAATTGAAAACGAATTCAAAAATATTTTAGGCAGCACTAAAAGCTGAATCAAATTATATTCCAGGTGGCAGTATTTTGAAATTAGAAGTACAGGTATTTGTTAATTACTCTAATACTATTTTTTTTTTAAACAATCTAAAATTTGACTTTGGAGTTAATTTTTGATTAATAATCAGTATCAAGATAAGACTCTGTATATTGCAATATGATAAATTTAGTAGGATTAAAATTGTTCGAGAAAAAAATTAAATTGTGAACAGAAAAAAATCGTTAATTATATTAATTAAATGAATTAAATTCGAAAAAACTTTTAAATTCAAATTAAGAATAAAATTTAAAGAATTGGATTTTATAATTGAGTACAAAATCAATAAATGAAAAAACGGAAAATTTATCATATGGCCGTCGAATTAAAATGACTGAGATATTTTTTAAATTACTCAACTATTTCTCTGTTTCTATAACTTTCCTACTATCCTTTTTAATTTTCAATCTTCCTGAATGCTTTAAGATCCTGAAGCGTTTAGAAGGTCGTAAATATGTAGTACAGTTATTTCAATGTGCCAAAAAAGAAACGTTAGAATTTGTTTGTTTCTTTCTTCCATTTCTTTTATCGATATTTTCAAATTAGTACAAAAGCTATCGGTGATTTGCTTTGATGAATTCTGAAAGAGATGATTCCATAATGATATATCATTAATTATATTAACTGATTTTTACAGATATTCCTACATGGTGATGACACTTCTAGGATCTTCACTCGATGAACTATTTAAGCAGTATCCTATTTGCAGCATTTCAACGCAAGTTCGGGTCGGAATTAATATTTTACACGGTCTAAAACAATTACATGAAGTTCGTTGAACAGAAAAATAATTCTTTTTCCTTCATAAATTGAAAATTAAAAAAATGATGGAAATTTCATCATTTTTTAATAATAAGTTTTATCGTAGTATTCGATCATTTTTATAATAGCGATTAGAACTAGAAGATATTAAAGATAGGCTACATACATCGTGATGTGAAACCATCTAATCTTGCTATTGGTCGACGTGGTCAAGCTATTCATATCATTCATATTCTTGATTTTGGTTTATCACGAGAATATGTAATCCGTGATAATGGTCATGTTAAATTACGAATGCCTAGAACAAAAACTTTGTTCCGGTTGGTTCCAGTTCTGAATGCAATTGCAATTTTTTTTTTTTTTTTTTGATTCAAAATATTTTTATAAGGCTAAAGAAAGCAATGTAAACAATATGCCTATTTATTTGAATATCTAAACAAATTTTACATGATGTAATTTTTTTTAATGAAGTAAAAATTCTGGATTTCTTATGAACTTTTTTACTTAATCTCTAAAGTAGAAATAGAAACGGAATATATCAAGATTCTTTCTAATCTTATGTCATGGTTTGTTTGTTACATAAGTTGAAAGTTAAAATAGAAGATTAGAATCTTGTTTGCTTTTTCATTTTATACTAACGACATTTTTTTATAAATTTAAATTAAGAAACTGAAATTACAGAGGTACAATAAGATATTGCTCAGCTAATACGCACAAACGTAACGAACAAGGTCGACCGGATGATTTATGGTCAATGGTGTATGTTTTAGTGGAAATGAGAGGCAGACTGCCTTGGGCTAATATCCGGTACTCTTTGGCTTTCGTTTCATACTAATATATAAATGTTGTTTTTCAAATTTTGAGCTTAATGTTTTCAGCTAATAATTTGCAATGAATAATATGGGCAATGAAAAATTTCAGTGATAACGACGAAATTGGTAAGGTAAAATTCCAGACACTCGATCCGATATTATGCCACAATAGTCCTGAAGAACTTCTTGATGTTGGCTTTGTTTTTTTATGCAAATCTTTAAATAATTCTTAAAATTCAATTTAAGTGTTAGATATTCAATTACAGTGCTAAATTAATTCCTGCGTTCAATTACAGTGAAATTGTAACTTTTGTATTTTCTCTTTACTTTTAAAAAACATTTCCTTTTTTCTATAAATTTTAGTATCTATTTTGTTTAAATTTTAATAAATAATTGTTTGCTCAAAAGTTATAAATTTTAAAAAGCTAATTTTACAGTTAAAATATTTTTCATTAAGATTACAACACATCTTCGAACATTGGATTATTTTAAGCGTCCGAATTACTCTTACATTTATGAGAAATTTCACAGTGTGATGCAAAGGTGTGATTACAAGTGAGTTCTTCAAAATTAACCTGTATTTGTCGAATTTTGAAATACCTATATTTATCGAATTTCGAAACATGAGAACAGCTATTTTCAGGATATTATTTGATCCTTTGATTGAGATAGAGCGCTTAAGATTTTAAAAAAATTAAAGCTTTAAAACTTAGAGTTTGAAATTAAAATCATCTGGAAATTTTTGGTTATACTAAATTTGAAATAATATTGAAAGATGTAAGTCTTAAATTTATTCATGTTAAAAGATCAGAAAAAAAATCGAAAAAAATCAAAAAAGAACACACTAACCTTATTTTTAAAACTTAAATATGATCAATTTTGTTAAATCTAAAAAGCATTGCATACTGTAACATGCCTAAAGCATGGCCATCATTTTGTCAGATTCAGTGATCCATATGATTGGGAAGAGCCTACTTTTGCTCTAAAGTCAATCACGAAAACGAATGTAGGCCGATCGCTATCACGAAAACGTTTTCATAAGCCAACATCAGCTGATATGTATAATTTCTTATGTCATTTTAAAAAGTACTCAAAAAAAAAAGCAAAAACATATTTCAAAGTTTGACCTTAGAATAATTGTCAGCTTTAAGTAATTAATTAACTATGAGATAATTCAAAATATTTGAAGCTGAATAAGTACCATCATATTATCATAACTTTAGAAAGATATTTTAACATATTTATTCATTTTCTTAAGTTGTTAATTGCTTTTAATTAAGTTGTCATTAAATGCGATTGTTACCTTGAAAATTGATTGAAAATGCCTAGCGATATTAACGTTTGATTGTAGAATTAGCGAATCAAAAGACTCAAAAGATGCAATGGAATCTACAGGAATCGGAGAAATGGTCAGTGAGGATTTATTCACGCTAGCAGACTTTGAAAGCAACGAAACCGGATTTTGATATTTTATTTGATATATCATTTTTGATCTGTTAATTTTAATATATTTTTACAATACAACTGTATATTGTGATTATGGAAATTTCAAGAGCATCAAAAATTTTCTTTTTCTTGCTTCAAAACTTATTGAAAAAAATTGAAAAAAATGTTAAGGTTGTGTAAAAATATCAATAGGACAAATTTTTTTGTATAAGATTTAAATCAAACATAGATTCAAATTACTTATTATGATTTAGTATACTTGACTCGAACTTATTATAGACTTCTTCATGATGATACACCATGAATAAGTTAAAGTGTATTTAAATTGATTTCGAATTGCAGTGAGTGAGAGTGAGGTATTATTCACTTCATGTTTTAAGCCATCATAATTTCTATAAACGCCGTCAACGTCATCAAATGTCTCCAATAAATGAAGCGAAAATCCTTTAAAAGAAAAAAAATACTTTCAAGATATCAAAATAAACTTGGCAACAAACTTAATTTACTATGGCAGGAAATAAGAAGCAAAAAAAAAATTGAATAACATCCTAGTAGATGACATTCTGTTAGAGACATCTTTATTAAATGATATCCTGCTACCCAATTTTTTAATTTTTCATTATATTTTCATGCGGCATTTTTACAAATTTTTTATCGCTTTTATAAGTAGACATAGCCATAATTATTCAAGTTTATTATTTGTAAGTAGTTTCAATGAAATATTTTTCCACTGAGGATTTTGATGATTGCGCAGAGTCCTTTTGCACCTATATTTTTATATTATAAAAATATCATGATCACAGCAATTGACAGGACTTATTCAAAAGACGCCGCCACCTGGTTTCTCCCAATCATATGGAAATTCCTGGCATCCCATAGTTTGAAAGGATTGACGCATCAGATTATAAATTTGCTGATATGGTGGTGTATCGTAATATTTTAGTCCGTCGACAATTTGCAAAATTTGTCGTAATTCCGGAGCACAACCACCTAATAGTTCGTTTATTGCTGGTTCAAAGCGGCAGCGTTTCTTATATTCGCCAACCTGAAATACTCTCTTCACTTATAGGTACTGTATCATAAGAAATGTTATTTTCGTTGCTTAAAAGAATTAAATTATATTTCAAAAACAATTAAAAATAAATTTGAAATAAACTTGATTCATATCAGCAATGTTTTTCCATGGTAAATTTCCGGTGGTAAGTTCGACTTGCATATAAATCCATGTTTCAACATCATCCTTACGGCATAATTCACGTTGAAGATGGCATGATATAGGCGCATAACGTACGGTACCACGGAAACCAGCTGCTGCTCTTGGTTTACGGATAACATTCTTGAAAATGTCATAAATTTGATCCTTTTAAAAGTGTATTTTATATTTTATCATTATGTGAAGTCATCATTCTTAGAAGCATTTATTGATTGATTACCTGAGCATTCGTGTATTTTCGGCACATCCCGAAATCCAGTACATAAATTTTGCGTAATTCATTCAGTTCTGGACGACCAATTGTATAGTTTCCAGGTTTCACATCTCTTGAAATATGTTGCAATTATACAGTAATAATTCCGACGTAAGAATTTCTTCCAGAAGTCAGTGAATTTATCAGGAAGATTTATAATGCGATTGGTTTCAGATAAGGAAATGGTTCTTGTTCAACCTGTGAAGATAACCAATTGCATGAAGGTCTTCCAATGCCTCAAGTGCTTGAATTCCTGCACCAAGTGCCGTACCCATTGAAAGATGTTGACCTACACCTGCTTTACGAAGATCCTGAACTTTTAAAACTTCTTGTTTCTTAAAACTTAGTTTTTCAATCCACAAACCTCCTGAACTTTAGGTAATTTAATTTCATTTTTTTAAGACCTCTTATTTTTATCATCTTTTTCTGATTCATAAGACATTACCTGCAAACTTTTGCCCACTAAAGTCATGACGACATAATTGAATGATCCAAAACGTCCTTTATCTTCAATTTTGCAAAAATGTCGGTTATTACGTTTATTTAATTCAGTAAGTACATATACCTCCATTTTGAGTACCTAAAAAATAATCACCAGCTAAATTGAAATTTCGATTAAAATTGAAAAAATATTTAATTTAACATTGAACAATAAAAAGATTAAAAAAAAATGCCTGAATCTGTTCGTTGACACCTTCAACTTTTAATGCATATTTTCCGGTTGGATCTGATACCTGTGACAGAAAAGTTTTTTTTTTTTGAATTGATTTTAAAATGTAGCAGAAAAGATTTTTTTTTCAACTGTTTATTCATTAAAATATTATTTCTTGAAAGTTGGATTTTTTCTTTTTTTCAAGGACTAATCTATTAATGCTTGGATCCGTACCAAATAAACAGCTCCAAAGCCGCCTTCACCAAGTTTCTTATCGATGTGCCAACGATCAACTTGATCACCGGGATTAAGCTGTATTAGTTGCTGTGCCATTTCCAACCTCGAAGTTACCAACTACTAGGGGCTTATGTAACTTTAAAAAGATTCCTTTTGGTATTTCTAGCTGCTTTTATCATCTCTTCTCTTTACATTAAAATTTGCATAATATTTTAATTTAAAATTTTTCATTTTACAGTCAAAAAAAAGATTTCCATTAATAAATTATCCAAGTCATTTTGGTATTTTTTTTTTGACTAAAATTTTTGCTAAAAGTTTTTTTGAAATGTGAACAAAGCTAATTATTCCATGAAGTTCAGTTGTAAGTCTTGGATAATTGTATGTTCATGTATCGAAATGCCATTCTCTTCTATAAATCAAGCATCATGGAATTTTATTTCTGGATTTATCTTAACAGTAATAGCAATTTTGAAGTATTTAATGAACTTTTTCCGAAATTCCTTCTTGACGGGAAAAAGAAAAGAAATATTAGGATGCATTAAATGTGAACAAACTGTTGTTATTTTTAATTTTTATTTTATGAAAAAAAATTAAGAAATATTCAGATAGAACACAGAGCGAAACTATTGCCAATTAATAGAACAGATCAGAGTTATTACCGCGCATTCAGTATAATGCAAAAGATGAAGAATTCATTAAATAGGATAAACATTGAAATAATCGAATATTATATTTCGGCAGGAATACAAATACTGAAATATTGAAATAATAAAATAGGGAAAAAAGATGACACCTTTATTTACAAATTAAATTGAATAAATTGAATATAAATGAAGCATCAAAACAGAAGGACAGTAATGGAAAAAAAACTTTTAAGCAAAAAAAGCTTCGAATATAATACAGCAAAATAACGTATGCAATTAAATATTATGTAATTAATATAACATAAAGTTATCTAACATCAAGAACATTTTTTTCATATAAATCAATAGTGTTTTTGATGTTTAAAATTTTTTGTTCATTTTAATGAACTTACATTTGACTTATTTTGAGGAATTTTTCCTACAGTTTAAATAGTTTAAAAAAGCAAATTTACTTATGCACAAGTAAGCCAATTACTTAAGACCTGAATCATTTTGCATATTTCATACCTCATTGATTCATTTTGTTCGATTGAATGATTGAATGAATCAAACGAATAAAAGCTACCAGTGGTAATTTTTTTTACTGTTTTAAATGATTACAGGCTGATAGCATTTATTGCATTGCAATCCTGTTTAGGTTTTGATCGTACAAATTCGTAAGTTATTAATTATTGTGTGTAAAAATTTCATTTCCATGTAATAATAGAAATCTTTTTCATGACAATATTTGAAAAACAATGATGTTTTCATGTGACATAATTATATTGGAACAAATTAATTAGACAAGTACAAATGTATTGATTACAATTTGTTATCATTTTAATGATAGATTATCATCATCCCCGTTATCATGATTTTTTTAATTAAGATGAATAAAAATTATCATTGCAAAATGTACGGAACAATAATTTCCATTTTGTGTCATGTAAATGTCACTAATTGCAAATAACAAGAGAGAGCAAACGAATAGCTGAAGATTTCAATATTCTTTGAATATTTCTGGATTGCAAAGAAAAAAAATACGAATTTGATTTGCCATGTAGAATGGAATGTGCATATAAATTCCATAATACATTTCATAAATACTTTAATTTATAAATTATTTGGCCAATAACTCAATAATTTTTAATAATTTTGAATTAATAACAATTTATCTATGCTACAGGTCAGTAAAATGTTGCACACATAATATATATTAATTGTATTATAAATTGTTTGCTGTGCAAACAAAAATTATTTCGGCCAAAAATTTTTTTAAAGTAATTAATTTCAAAAATTTGCAATAAAATATGCTAATTGTATCCGTAATTTCAAATCTTGCACGATATTTCAAAAAAAAAAAAAAAAAAAAATTACCTTTATGAAGAATGAAAATACACGAAGATATATTTATATACATATTTATGAGACAGATAAGTTTAGATAATTGAGCATTTAGTAGGATAGGTGAAAAGAATTATTTATATTAATCAGTAGCAGGAAAAAAGAAACCGGAAGACTGTAATATGTTTTTCTGTACAACAGTTCAATACAAAATGCAAACAAAAAAAAAGCTAACTGTTCGAAATGAAATTTACGGTTTAAAAATTTTAAATTTGAAATAAAGAACTTCGGAGTTGAAAAAGTACTCTTTATTTATAAATAATAACATTAATTACTCAATAAATCATATCAGTGCTTAAATATCCTGATATGATCAGCTTCCTATGATCAGCTTCATATGACCAGCTTCTTGAATGAACTCATATCAATAATGCTTAAACATACTGCTATAACTAACTTCTTGTAAAAAAAAAACCCACAGACACAGACACACAGACACATACACAATATGTACATATACTCAAAATAAATGTTAAAATATGTAATAAATACAATCAATAGAAAATATATACAACACGTGTTTGGATAAATAATGAAAAAAAAACATTGATATTTGGTATCTGATAAAAGAAAAAAATGATTCTTTTCAAACAAAAAAAAAATTAAAAAAAGAAAAAATCAAAGAAAAAAGAAAGAATCGAAAAAAGAAAAAACCAAAATAAAACAAAAAAATCAAAAAAAAGAAAAAATCAAAAAAAATGAAATCAAAAAAAAATGCAAAGAAATAAGGATAATTGAAAAAATAATATAGAAAAGAAAAAAATTCGCTAAAAAAGAAAATTTGAATTGAATTAAATCATCGAATTATTTCAGTCAGTGGTAAAAAAACAAAACGAAAAAATAAATAAATAAAACATTGTAAATGCTTCTATTCACAAAAATGACCATAAAAGGAAAATTGAAAATGGACAGCAATTGCATTTTTTTATTTTATCATTAATTGAATTTCTATTAACTTCCAATGAAATTACTTTGGAAACAGAAATTTTATCAAAGTGGATTCGATTAATTGAAAATTACTTCGATTAATTTTTCTCTTCCGTTGCATTCCAAAATTTTTAAAAAAATCAAACGAAAAATATTGAACCTTTTTCTCAGTGAATTTTGACTTCTCCTAAAATAATAAGCTAAACCTTATTTTCATAGTAAATAATTTAACTATGCATTTTCATCCAAAATTACAGTAAGTAAGGATTAAAAAAACAAACAAAAAAAGAAAACTGTGAGCATTTTGTCAGAAATATTTTTTGAAATAACAAATAATACTATTGTAAATGGAATACCATTCGTAATTTTTTACACAAACGAAGAAAGAATAGTAAATGAAATGAATGAGTGGACAGAATGAACAGTGAAGAAAAAATTCCATTTTCTTTAAGCACTGCTTCTAATTAGAGCAAAGATTCGTTGCAACACTGTTAGTTCATCAACAGCACTTGTTGATTTTTTGAATAATGACCAATTACGATCAGCTATATCACTTTCTTCCGGCTTTTCCAGAGATATTGGTGCTGAGGAGTAAAATGAAACAACGGTATTTTCTGGTTCCACTGGTTTTACCGTAAAATGATTATTGTCTTTGGGATTGTAATAGGTGAAGACAAGATATCTAAAAATAAATTCTTCTACATGATGGATAATTCATTATCATTTATTGAACAGGTAAGCAACTGATATCAAATAATACTCTTAATTTTTTCTCGTAACTAGGTAGAATTAAACTAAACTAGGACATACCCGCTTTCAGATTTATAATTGATCCAAACATTGTATTTACGATGTCGAAAAATAAGTTGCCTAGTGTTCCAAGTGATACCGTTTGACTTGTGTCGTAGGACCTAAAATTATTTTAATAAAAAAATGTATCAACAATTTGAAATATATCACTTAAATAAAATCCACTAATAAATCTGAAACTAACTTCACCACCGCAATCATTACATCCAGGACATTTTGTTGTATGAACAAATTCTGATGAAGTAACACATGCTTCATCGATTAGGATACTATGGAATGGTATAATTTCTCGATGATTTCGCCATTTCTAAAAAAAAAACTGATGATTTAATTTCAGTTTTTGAATACATTTTCACGCACAGGCATCATAATTATCCCTTTGTTGTCTCTTATAGAATTTAAAGTAATTAAAATAATTAAAATTTCTTGACTGAACTTTAAAATATGCCTGCAACGATTAAAAATGCCAACTTACGCGGATGAAATTGCATAGGACGGAAGCATTAATGCCAGTTTTACCAGTAATACGTATACGGAATCTTCGACGTGTAGCACTGTTTACTTGAAGAAATGCATCAAAAAGACCTTCATTGACAATAATGCATGCATTATGGGCCTGTAATTATACCTCGATTACATCATTATGAAGAAATATTTAACAAACAAAAGTTTCAATTCAATACAATAAACAAGTAAATGATTTCAAAAGTTTACCGGTTGAATAATATTCAACTCATCAATTCCTTCAACACAGAAGACCTTATGTAATTCGATCATTTGATCGCCTCGAACTGAATGAAGAGTTAAACGACGTAAGTTTGGTAACCTAAAAAAAATTGTAAAAGATGACAACGTAGAAATTATTCAATTGTAAATGCAACGGACATAAATCCTTTAAAATTTTCACCATTATTTTAAATAACATTTTAAAGCTTACTTCTTCAAAAACCAAAACAAAAGTAGCGTTGGTCTTTTCTGATACCATGATAGATCATGAAAAATCAGATGAAGAGGATGAATTTGTTGCAGTTGTTCAGCAAGTCGTTCAAAACGTCCATCAGAAAGTTTCGTTAATTCAATGCTCATACTCTGAAACTAAATTATTGTTTCAAACTGAAATAATCTAAGATTCATTTAATGATGAAATGACATTGAAATGAATGAGGGGATACGATACGATACGATACTATATACATGATATCTGGTATGTATAATAATGAAATATCAAATCATAATTTAAAAGGTGAAATTAAATCTAAAAAAAAAAGAATTTAATTCAATTATCTGAAAGTAAAAAAAAAATTAACAAATAAATATATTTTGTATAACTGATAATACCTCGCTCAATATAGCAGTAGATGTAACATTCTGTATAGTTTGAGATTTCTTCTGACTTGATGGAAGTAAATTATATGGCATACTAGCAGTAGATGAATATGAACCAGAAGAACTTCCACCACTTCGATTAGCATATGGTGATTGTGATGATGCACGAGATGTTGGTGTAGACTAAAAATTCACTACAATTTTGATTGAAATAAAAACAACACACGATGATTGCTATATATTATAATATAAGGTCAAAGTTGAAATCATAATTATATTTTACAAAGAAAAAATAAATCATGTCATGACACTGTATTATATACTTTTTTATCTAAGTAAAATTCAAAAATATTATTATTGACTTGAAAACTCTCAACCTTTATCTGTTCATTTTATAAATGCATGTAAAATTAATACAGCTATAATCATATTAAAATAAATGTTTGTTTGGAAAGAAACTCACAGCACTAGAAACAATTTTATTTTCTGAATTAACATTTGTTAATTGATTGCAAATTGCTGGAGGTGCTAGTGCATTATCGATAACTAGGCATCCTTGATCACGTTCCAAAAAAGCGCCGAAATTTTGAATCCAAACCTGAAAATGAAAAACCGGATAATGAAATAAATAAATGAAGAAATAATCGAATGAAAAATGGATATAAATTGAATTTTTTTAAAATTAAATTACTAAATTGGTTTTTTTTGTTAATCATGTTGAAAAGTAAAAAGTTTTTTCCATTTAACAAAGATATATTTATTTTGAAGTTTAAAAAGTCATGAAGATAATTATGGAATGACATCATATAACTAATGTATGAATGTAAACCAGAATGGCATAGACGGTTTTTCCAAAGAATTTTTTCTCTTCAAAAGAAAAAACAGGGATAAGTGCAAAGTAAATGAAGATTTAATTTTCTAAGTACTTCTATAGCCTAAAGGTAAATTTATGAAAAAAAAAAACTGACAAATTTCTGTTATCCTTCTAAATATTAATTTAAATGTATTGAAGAGTTTTTTTTTCAACCAAATATCATAAAATTAATAAAATATTTTGAAAATTTCTATTGCTAAATGAAATTAATAAAAGGAGATATATGAAAAGTTAATATTTAGAAGGATAAAGAAAAAAAAATGTCACAGTTAAGTAATCAATTTATTATCATTACTTGATAAGTGTCTTGCCTAATTAGCCGTAATTTTATTAATATTTGAAATTATTATTGTGCTCTTAAAAATTTACTCTGCCAAAGTTATCAATTTATTTCTATCTATCTATCAACCTTGCTATTCATTGGAAAAAAAAATAATCTCATAAATTAAATTCATTAATTTTCAAGAAATTTCTTGCAATTCTTAGGACATTTTGAAAAAAAAAACACACACATATATTTACATTCATCAATTAAAAAATGACCTCCAAAAAAGTATACCGGAAAGATATCTGTGTTTTGTCATTGAACGGACGATTTGAATGCCAAACATTCTTCATTCATTTTTTTTTGATAAGTACTTTACGATGATGAGTTACTGACAAATACACACACCATACAAACACACACAGACAGACACACGCACATACATATACTGTTACTGCACAATGACAAATAGTTCTTCATGAAGTTAATGCTGTCACATACAATCTTCAATAGGTTAACAAACATTCTATTTTTTTTTTTTGATATTTCACTTATCATTTTGATTAAATTTACAATAAATTATGTATTTATCATTAAAAATTTCTCTTCAAGTATAAATAATTCAAAAATTTTTTTTGTTGCAAAGATTTAAAAAAAAAATTCACCTCAATAATATCAAAATTACGCGTCCATTCGGTCATATCAAAACGATAGGTCCAATTATTAAGTGCAGTATGTGCATAACAATCCGCATGAAAAACGGATTTACGTGTTGCAATTAGCTCAGTAACGGAATTCGAACATGACGGAAGACTGGTGAATTTTTCCAAGATAGCTCTAAAGAATTATTCATTCAACTATACATTGAATAATTGTCAAATAAGATATCATAAAAGTGACACAATGAATTAAATGATTATCCTAAATAATAAGAATAAATATGTTTCATTATTATCATATCAAAAAAAAATTCATAAAATTTTTAAGAAAAAAAAAAAATTAATTACTAATAATACATACCGTCGTCGATCGCATATATACAAACGAGCTTGTCCTTCACCAAGAATTGTTTCACGACATTCTTTATCCATTTTATCAATTATGACACGCCAACGATGACAAACTAAACGAGCTCGAAAACATGCCAGAGGTTCACATCTCAAAATTACATTCATCTATTCCATTGAATTAAAATTGATAGAGTTACAAAAATTTTTCAGATAATTCCTATCATTTAGTCAAATTTATGATCATAGACATTTGAAATTTAATTTATACGAATACAATTTAGCAATAGTTATTTTGTTTCTCTCATTAGCAAACATTAAAGTAAACAAAACGAAACATATAGAAGTGAACAAAAAAAAAAAAAAAAATATGCCAATTATTGGAAAAATAAAAATTTTGCGGACATTGGCTTTTTTCGCTTGCATGATCAATAATTCAATTTCTTTCCTTCTTCTTTTAAATATTATATGACATCATCTATATATCAGGAATAGATGAGAGGACTTTCCAGAAAGCACTTTCAAATGATGACGCATTATTTTAAAAGAAAAAGGAAAGAGAAAATTGGCATATTGTCATAATATAGGGAATTGAATATTGTTATCAGTTCAACTAAATTACTGAATTTACATATTTTATTATTGATTAAAAAAAAAACCAAATAAATTGGAACTAAAAGTTGTAAATTTATTACGATAAATGCGAATTAATTGTTAAATTATTTATAATTTAATGTAAATTTTTATTTAATTTAATTTTAATACTTATACAAAATGAAAATATATGTACCGTTTAAAAATTAACACTAGTATTTCCACCGGAATGTCATCAATTGAATGAACATGTCTTGATCTTTTTATTGATTGTAGCACCATTCTTCTAAATATCGTTGTTGTTGATGAAAAACGGTAATACAGTCCTGTGCAAGTAAACAAACAATTGCCTATAATTGATAATTACTAAATCATTTTAATATTTAACGAAAAAAAAACACACAATTTCAAACGCCAAGAAGAAGAACGTCGAAAGATAAATAAACAAATAAAAGCAATAAAAGCAATTCGAATATGAAAAAGAACTCGAAATTTAAAAATAATATCAAGTATTGTATTTAATATGATATATTTTCTTTCTTAATTTCTCTTTAAAATAATTCAATAAAAATTAATTAGTTTATTTAAATCTTTTTTTTTTTTAACGAAAAAATTTCAAAATTTTGTGCCTCAAAACTTTTAAAATTTAGATTAAAATAACTTTTATTCGTGATTACAAAAAAAAATTAAAAGAAGCAATTAACTTAAAGCATTATTTAATGTAATGAAATCATGTTAAGCACTACAGACTAGGTATGGCATGATTGATTCAGGAAGTGGAAAAAAATAATGAATGTTCAGGAAGTATGCATTTTAAAAACATTATTAATGAAATGTAATGAATACACACACAGACAGACACGAACACATGCACACACACACATATGTAGACATACATTCTTCGCCTACTTTTCCGTCTCTGAAAGATCAGAAATAATTCATTTGACGTTAGACATAAAAAAGGATATGAATTTCTTCAAAAATAATGTCCAACCCACTCTAATGTTTTTTTTAAATTTCCGGTCTGTTAGATCGAAAAAAAATCAAAGCAAATATTTCAAAGTAATTTATCAATTTAAATTAAAAAAATTTAAATTGAAATTATCACTAATTATGTGAAAATATTATTTTTAAACATTTCCTTTATTTTCTACATTGACTAAATTTTTGATATCATAAAAATTTGTTACATCGAAAATTTGACTGTCATATACAAAAATGAAGAAATGAAATAATAACAATTGATGATGACGTATCTTAGCACTTAATTAGGAATAAGAAATTAACAAATATAAACTAATACAGTCTGTTACTCATTGCTTTGCCAATTAAATTAAAAAAAAAAAACAAAAATTAATTGGCATTTTTTCTTAACATCTATTTGTACTAAGAAAATGAGTGATTAAGCAAATTAAAAAAAAAAATTTAAATAAAAAAGGCGAGTCGCATATTATCTAATGAAATATGCTCAATTAGTTGCAGCATAAATTTTAGTTGATTAAATGTTGATTGGTCTAAGTGTTTACTTCATTCAAAGATTAAATTCTTTTCATAACAAAATTGTCTCAAAAAATTCATTCAAAAAAAAATGTCACCAATAGAGTTTGTAACTGAAATAAGCATTTTATAAAAAAAAAACATTTATTGAATAGCTCATATGAAAAAAAAAAATTCATCTAATTGCATGATAAATAAATGAGCATTTTAATAAGAGCATATGAAAAAATATATAAAATGAAAATTTCTAAAAAATCCCGGTTTAAGCGAACGTTGATAATAACATGTGATAATGACATGGTTCAAATTGCCTATTGATTTATAAAAACATATAGCAACACTATGCCTGATCAAAAATATTTAAATGTTTAAAAATAATAAAATTTAAAGAAGTATGCAAAAAAGTTCAATTTAAACGTACATGATACGTAACAATAGCGTTTGTTACTGTAAAAATACACAAATAGCAACATTCTGCGTTTAAAAAACAAACAAAGTATAACAATGAGAATTAGAAAAAAAAGCAGTGCAAATTACGACTGATAAAAAATAAGCGGCATATAATTGAATTAAAAAAAAAAATTTCTTTACAAATTTAAAATTTCAATTAAAAAATCATGAATGAATAAATTTTCAGAATTAAAAAAAAAAAAACAAGATGCGAAAAAACTTCAAATTAAACTTTAATTTAAATTTAAAAAAAAAGTTGAAAAATCATTAATCAAAATTAAACATCATCAGGTAAAAATAAATATTTGTTTTAACCGACGAAAAAATAAAATTTACGAACATGTTCGCTACATCAACAACCGCATTAATATGTCATGATGTCCTAAATAACATACATTCCTTTATTTGTTTCTTTTATTTCAATTATTTCCACTCGCATTATCAACCATCTCATTCCTTCAACCCATCACATTTTGCTCAACCACTTGCCCGTTCCTTAGCTAATCCATACCCATTTGATATTGGGAATGATGAAAAAGAAGGTAAAGAAGAAGTAGGAAGTGAAGTGAAAATGATGAAAATGCAAGTAAGTGCAGCACTTAGTGCAATGCACTTTCCATTCCTACTGATACATCAATTACTGCAATTATGTGGAACTGTGTTAGGTATCAGATTCCTAATGAACGAAAGTAATATTGACATTCGCTAATCTTATTCATCAATAACTATTCTAAGCTTAATCCATTCATCTATCTACTGGATTAGGCCAATGATGAGACGAGCAAATTGGATAATCTAAAATAATTTAGAATCAAATCATTCGTCCAGAAGGAGAAAAAAATCTAACAGATAAGGTTGAAATGATATTATTATTATCATCATGATCATCATTGCCATAAGAATTTAACTTTGCCAATGAACAAAGGTTCATGGATATAATTTTTTAAAAAATTTATATCCATGAACCGTAGCATAGCTTATTACATACAAAAATTCTTTTTTACAGGCTTAGATTACATCAAATTTTTAAATTTTTAATTTAAAAAATTATCTATTAAATAAACATTCAATTGAACAAATGAGATTTAATGATAAGAGAAAGAATGAAATACAAGAAATGTTAAATTTGTTAGATTGATGAGACGAAATGATGACAATTTCACCAGGTACATTAATTACTTCTAGCGAATCATTTTCACTGTACGTTTTGTGAAAAAGTGATGAAAATTGAGACATAACTGGAATTCGATTTTTACAAATTGAAATAGAATAAAAAAAACAAAAAAATTTTTTTTTCTTTACAAATTAAAAATTTGTATTAACTCACCAAAGGTACATTATTTGTAAATGTGAAAGATAAATGATTGAATGAAGGAAGCAATATAGCGAAGAAAAATAGCAAAAATCAGAACTGGAATAAAATGACCAGATGTTTGCTTAGGAAAAAGTCATTATGTAAATTTTCAATAACTTCTCTGCATTCAAACCCAAAAAATGCAAATTAGCCAATTGTTGGCATTTAGTCATATTTGCTAATTTATGCAAAAAAAATTTGTCCAGAAAGCAAAAACAATGCAAAATTAGTGCATGTTAAAAGATATTACTAACAAGTTTAAAATATTTTAATGAGTTTTCTAGAATGTATGAAAAAAAAAAAGAAAATTAACGGAGGATCGAAAAATATTTTAGCGTTTTTACAAAAATGTCATCACACTCTCTTGCATACTGTTCAATGCATTAAAGAATAATCTATCTCCAAGTTTTTCTTCACATTCCAATTGCAAATAAATTGATTAAATTTATTTTTAAATGACTACAAAAAAAAAAAAAAGTTTTGCTTATAGATGATAAGATATGATTGAAAAAAAGTCACAAGTAGTGACAAATTGATAGAAAGGCTATAAACGACAGTTATGGCGACATAAAATTGGTTTACATTAGTTGACAATCATTGTCGCCATTATTGTCTGGTCGTCGTTGGTATAGGACGATTCGACTACATGTTGATAACTTGAAGGAGCTATAAAATTTTTACGATTCTTTTGGTGCCACTTAACCATCCGATCATTTCTATAAATTCTCCGTGAAATTCTGATATCTATTTTCTAATCAATGATTAATTAACACTATTAACACATATTTGAATTATTCTGTATGTATTCACGAAATTACTAATAACAATCGTATCAGAATGATGCGATATGCGACAGTTATAAATTCAATTTGAATATAAAAATTATGTAATATCTGCATAAAATAGAAATATCGAACTATGTACATTATGATTTCTTCTAAGTTGAATAACTAATTAAAATAACTTCAAAATGAATTAATTAAGCAACACCTAATATTGCTAGCACAATTAATTTATTTTAACATAATTTCTTTTACTTTGCCTCATTTTTTCTAATTAAAACTCAGTGTCAGATATTATTTTCTCAATTATTCATCAAAGAAGAAAAAAGACAAAAAAAAATTCCAATACATCATATTATTCTGGATTTTAATTAAAATAAAAAAATAACGAACGAAAAAATGAAATAAAGACAGTGCTCATTTTTTAACACTCTTACAAACTAATTTATTTTCAATTCTCCCAATAAAATAACTCAAAAATTCAAATTCCAATTTTCACTAGCAATTAAATGTAAAAGCAAATAGAATTTTCAACAGTAATTAAATGT
This sequence comes from Mansonella ozzardi, assembly GCA_029876185.1. Lineage (NCBI taxonomy): Eukaryota > Metazoa > Nematoda > Chromadorea > Rhabditida > Onchocercidae > Mansonella > Mansonella ozzardi. Next base: position 18,376 of record JARVGP010000010.1, on the reverse strand, counting down.
TGAAGCAAATAGAGTTGAACAGACTTGAATTACAAAAAGAAAGAAAAAATTTACAATTAGAATTTGAGAAACTAAATTCAATCCGATTCATCATCATTGTCATCATCATTTAAATGAATACGACGTAATGATAATGAGTAAAATTTAAAAAAAAAAATAAAAGATACGGATTTTTAACAAAAATCGAAAAGCACTTATATTATATAAAACGTTAAAGAAATTAAAAAATTCCAAAATACTTTTTTTTGAAAAAGCTGTTGACGCAGTTGATATATAACTATTTAAAATGAAAAAACGAAAATGTCATTATTGAATGCCAGTCGTTTCCTTTTTTATTTCTCCTTTCTAAAACAATTTAAAAAATAAAAAAAAATGAGCTAATAATTTTTTGAATTATTTGGATTAATGCTATTCTTCCTTAATAGATATACTTTATTGCAATCCTGAATTTTCATTTTCTTCCCTTTCCCTTTCCATTTTCTTTCCTTCCTTCGTCTACTTTCTACCATTCAATTCTGTGACTTAAAAAAAAATGAAAAAAATCACATCCAACGATCAATTTGTTTTCTTTTTTCACTGTCTCAAATTTTCTGCAAAATTGTTTCATTACAATTTGAAATTTTGCTGCAAACTTTTTAGCAGCGTGAAATGTTTGATAGAGTAATTAATAATTATCGATTACCTTTAAATTGAAAATTGTATTTCTACTGCAAAATAACAACAATAATAAGTTGAATTACTCGAAAGCACTTTTCGTAATTAAATTTATGGAAATTTTTATAATTTTATAAATGTATTCAAGTGACATATTCTTGGCTTTCTCTTATTTTTTTCCTTTTTCCAATAAAGGTCATGAATAAAAAGTTAATAATGAACAAAGCTTCCGTTACCTTTCTGACATGGCTGTTCCAATTATCTGAAATAACTGCTTGAAATTAGTCGAATTTTGTTGATATTTTCAATTGAAAGAGCATTTTGCTTTTTTTTTTTTTAAATCCTAAACAGAATGTAGAAAGGACATTATAATGTAGGGCACAGAGCCAATTTTTTCTTCAACAGGAAATGTTGAAATTATGGAATTTACTACGATCAAAAGTTCGTTGGAATTATACATTTACTGAAATCATTTAAATGTATCAACTGAAAATTTGGCAAAATTTTGCAAAATACTTTGAAAAGATAATTAATTTGGAGAAATAAAGAAACATTTAAATTAATTAAATTTTTCTTTTTCTGTTGTCAACTTGATCATCCTTATGAACATAATTCCATTCCAGTTCTTACTTCTTTAGGTATTTCTCATGGATTGTAGATAGTTCATTGTCTTCAGACATTTTTTTTCTCTCTTCCATCATGAACTTGTCATTTAAGTCAAAATTTATCTTTTAATTCCGGAAACAGGACATATGTAATCCCTATGATCCTTCCTTCTTTAGATGACATTCAAATAATGAGCAATTATGATTTATGAACACTAAGCTTATCCGAATAATAATGATGCAGTAATGTCCAAATATTAAAGATTCGTATTGATTTTACGAACATTATTTATCATTTATCAATTACTACTATAACGCAATTACTACTTAATCAATTACTACTAATGTATCTTAGTATTACTATGATCAAATACATCGCTTTTGTAAAAAATATCAACTATATAATTAATTAATGACTGATTTCGGAAAAAAATCCTACAAAAATATTAAGTAATAATGGAAATGAAATTATTCACATCATAGAAATGATAAGATCTGCATATGAATCATCAAAAAATAAATAAATAAATAAAGAGCTGACTAAATTGTAAATGATTTTTGCCAGCAGATTATATGTAAATGAATTTTGCCAACAGATCATATAATCATTGTTATTCTTTCCTTATTCGGATTGCTTAAATATTTTCGAAAGTAGTCTTATTAGATTGCTTAAATATTTCTGGAAGATAAAAATAAAAATAGGAGAGTAATATGATAAAATTATACGGAACTAATGACTGATTTCGTTATAAATAATATTGCTTCCCTCAAAAATAATAATACATACATCAAAATTAAATGATGAAATTTCGACAACAGAAAAGAATAAAGAAAATTTTTTTTTGATACTGTAACATTTCAGGTTCTCTGTTATATTACAGAATACAGCTAACTTTTTTAAGTGACGGACGACACACTATTTCCTTTCTTTCAGCATTCTACTGATTTCTTGGTAAATAAAATATCAAGACGTAGTATGGCTAAAAAGCAAAATTGTACAATTTTAAATCTTTCTATAATTCGAATTCGAATATCAGAATTGAAGCATTTTAAATTAAATATAATTTCTGTGATAATAAGTATATTAAAAATTATACTATCCGAATAAAAGCAAAAAAAAAATTCCTTTTCAGCAAATGTTCAAAAATTAATTCGTTCGAAGTGTTAAAGTGAAATGGAAAATTTTCAGAAATTTATAGTTTCACCTTTTAATATTTACAGAAATCGGTTTTGATGAAAAGTGTTAGCTCCTAAAAATAAGTGGACGATGAGCGGAAGAAAAAATGAAATACTCCGGAATTTTATAAGTAAAAGAAATTGCTAAGTTGTATTTCCTATAAAATAATTCCGGTATTTTTTTGTAATCAGATTATATTCCATAAAAAAAAACCGCTTTAAAACGAGAACGAGTTATTTTAAATTAGAATTATCACATCCAATTCTGATTTGCTGCATTTTTTTCTTTGGCATTTTTTTCTATCATAACTCATTTTTCGGATGTAAAATACGCGAAAAAAACTATTGACTCTTCACTTCATTAATTTAACGCCTACATTGCGACAACAAATTGCTCTTATTGTTATGTACTTTTCCGCAATATTTCCGGAATAGATTAAAAAAACTAATAGTTTGGAAGAAAAAACAAAAAACCTGTAGTGGCTAATAAGCAATCAGTTTCACGCAATTTCCGTGTGATAACAGCTGATAAATGAATCAATTTTCACGGAATATGGAATAATCATTAACTATATAGCATATTTCAATTTCAATTTCAATCAAAAATTGAAAGACTTTAACTTCAAGACAACTCCTCTGCAAGAAACAATATTTATTATTGATCTCAATGAAAATTCACTTAGAAATAGAAAGTAACTTAAACAAATTTTAACAGTATATAAAATTTGAATTAAGCAAAATAAAATTAATTGAATGGATAAATAATGAGCCAATTTAAATTTCATTTTTAAACTTCTTCAAATCAAAATTCAATTAAATATTTCTGAATAATAACGGGAAAAAATTTTCAAATCATTTGTAGATAAAACCTGTCATCCTTTTACAATTTCATTTCTGCATAAATCACCTAAACAACGAATAGCTTTGGCTGATTGTTTTCAAATGATAAATGATAAGATAGTGATAAATTTTCTTTGCAGGATCATATTTCTTAATTTTATCTTCTAGAAAATATAATGTAAAATTAAAAAATGAAATGTATTCGTTGAAGCGAAAAAAGAATGCAGAAAATTAGGATGAAAACGAATAAAAATGCATGATGTTTGAGATAATTTTTCAACTTCTTCCAAAGCAATCGCAAAGAGGACTATCAATAAATTAGATAGAGGTAATTTATCAGCTTGGACTGATCTTGATTTTGTTCTGCATTTTTTCTTAAAAAAAAAGAAAAAAAACAACTCTGTTGTAATTTCAATTAATCGATAAAATATAAAGAAAAGTGAAACTATGAAGTCAATGAATTACTTTGTGTGAAAAAGTGAGAAAATGTATTAAGTTAATTTCCGGTGTTATTTAAAGAATATAAAAATAAAGGAAAAAATTCTTTTCAAATGCTATTCAATGAGAAATGTGGCATTACATTTGGTTGTATAGAATGTTAGAAATAAATGTATTTTTTGAATAAATGAATAGACAATAAAAAAAAAATCAAAGCGAAATTCATTCAAAAAGAAAAAGAAACACTTTTTTAAATTTGCTTCAGAATCTTTTGAAAATAAAAAAGGAATGTATAACAAGTGACAGTGAAGAGCACAGACTCTTCCTGAAATATAGCTTGAACTTCACTGTGATAATTATTCCTGTCATAATTTCATTGTGATAATTTCAATAAAGATTCAATGATAGCCGCTTCGATCATTGCAACTTTTTTTGTGACAATTTGACAAAATTAAAACTTCTATTTTGGTAATTTGACAAAATTCAATGCAATGATTAAAATCATAATATGAGACGAATTTATCTGATCGAAGTGTGTTTAATCGAATGAATGTTATAAATAAAATTAATGAATGAAATTTACTAATATAAAGAATGATGGATAAGCAGTTTTGCTAGAAATGTTAATAATAGGAAAGTGAAGTAAACAAAAGTTCTAGAAAAAGTGTATGAAAGATAAAAATATTTTGATCTAGGATACTGTACATTCTAGATCAACAAAGCTACCATCAATTGCCATTTGTACTAATGAATATATATATATATATATATATATATATTATTTGAAATCATCGGCTAGACGGAAGTTGCTATAATAACAAAGAAAAAGTATGATTATATAAATGAATCAGTAGAAATTATTATATCAATTTCTGATCATAACTTTTATGTGTTATTTTCCAAATATGTCTGCCAAACTTTTCATTACTAAAGTTGCAGAGAATCTAAGAAAAAAAAGATTTAATTATTTTTACATTTTTTTAAAATTGAAACAATCTATGCTAACATATAATATCAACAGCACCAGTAATAAATAATCTTATGAGTATTCAATTGTATTACTATCACAATAGAAGAATAATTGTCACCATTTAATTTATTACTTGTCATTTTACAAAATGCAATATTAAAAGATTTACATTGAAAATTTTCAACATCTGGACAGGGAAAAGTAGCTAGGCAGGTAAAGATTAAAATGTTTATTTTATGCAAAATTAAGTTTACCTTGAAGAAAGCACAAATAGTTAATAGTAGATAGAAACAAATGAAATACAGAAATAGAACGAATTCCATTCATGAAGTACTGCTAATAAGAAATGTTATCCTTAAGCTTTAATTGGCAAAGTAATCTATACTAGCCTAAAGAAAACCTAGCAAAACTTTGCAAATTAATTATTTGCTTTTTTTTTTTAAAAAATTCTAGTAAAGTATCAGATTATGATTTGTCACATCTGTGCAGATTCTTCAGAGAATTTAGACTACTGGATTAGATTGACATAGCGACTGTAACAAATAACATCATAAATGTCATAAACATTTAATTAATTAGCCAAACTTGTTGGGAATTTTTATCAACTATTATATATCACAGCTTTTAACCAATGGGAAATTTCCCGTGATAAGCTTCATTGAATAAGGCTTTATAAAAGTTATTTTTATTATTGAACGATTTAATTTAGAAAAATTTCAAAAATTTAAAACAGTACTCAATTTCTCTCAATTAGTCACTACTGGTTTTTTTTTCAGCAATTAAATTAAAAAAATTGAAAAGTGTTTATCAAATTCCATAAGCATTTGTCATGCTTCCAGTTATGTTTAGCTTTTTTTTTCGCTCTCTACAAATTCTTTAGAAAAATTTAAAACTAGAATTGAAAGAAAAAAATGAAAGATTTGAATTACTTGATTTTTCTACCTTGTCCATCCTTCCATATTCTTTTTCACTTCCTTCTTCTTCATTCTCATCATCTAACTAAACTTTTTCAATCATTTATCCATCAATTCGTTCTTACCTAACGATGACAGATCACAAATAGATCTTTTTCTTTTTTTTTCCTGTCACAAAACCTGATCTTTATATCATTAAATACGAGAAAAGATTTTTGATAATGATGTTGCCATATAGAAAAATTGAAAAAAATAAGAAAAAAATTGTTATGAATCAACATTTAAGATAAAATATGAAGGTTAAAAAAAAATGAAATTGATGTGTCATGATGGCGAAGGTATTTCTCATCATGCTATTTATTAATATAAATATAAAATATGTTATGTAAATAGATAGATAGATAGATAGATAGATGGATAGATAGATAGATTGATAGACAAATAGATAGATAGATAGATATCAGCATGATAAACTCACTTGGTAAGGGAATATTTTAAAAAAAAAATGAAAAAAAAAGCTTCTTGCAATCACAGCTGGTTCTACTGTCTAACAGCAGGTGGTAATACTTACTATGAGAGCCTTTTCTTCCATTAAAATTGAATTAAAAAAAATTTGCTTAATTATATTTCAATGATAAAAAAAAAACCAATAAATGGAAAGTTTGAATGAGAGTGAAAAAAAGAGATAGAAGAAGGAAGAAAGAAAAAAAATTGTTGCAAGTAATTCCATCATATAACTCTAAATTAAATCATCCGAGGAAAAAAAAAAACATTTAGGAAGAAACAAATAAACAAAATATGAATAATTTTTGAAACAGGAATATTTATGTTCGATTAGCAAAAAAACACATGAATGTATATGTATTTTTATATAAGCTTTTTCTGGATAATTTAATTTAAAGTTATATGGAATTACCATATAAGCTAAAAAATAAATTAAATATCCGGTTTTTTTTTCATGTAATGATCATAGAAGATATTGAAGAAATTTCAGAAATCCTAACAATTATATAAATTTTTTTGGTAGACATTTTTAGTTCTTCTATAGATAGTAAAAAATTTTTAAAAAAAAGTATCAGCATTTTAGATGATTCACATCATCAGCAATCAATTTCATCGTTTGTGAATATATATATATATTTTTTTCCTTTTTTTATGTATCGGTAACAACTAATAACAGTTATAAAATGACCTTGGGCAAAAGTTAAACAGTTGCCTGAAATTTTCAACGGTAGAATTGACAGTATGTGATGACAATGACGAATAGATGCGGGTGGCCTTCTTCAATTGATGCTGATACAAATCAGACGACACTTGGCACAAAATTTACTATTTGAAATGGAAAGAGAGAGTACGAAAGACTAGCAGAGTTGTCGTTTTTTTTTTTTTCTTAATTTGTCCCTTTTACCCTCATTCATCCTTACCAAAAGGACATAAATCGAATCAAATGTATGTCCTTTGGTCATCTCTTACAACAATCCCAGACAAATAATATCAAATGTCAATTTAAAAAAAAAAAGAACTAAAGTAAACAGGTACAAGAAGGAGGAGGAGGAGAAGGAGGACGAGGAGGAGGAGGAGGAGGAAAAAGAGGAGGTGGAGGAAGAGGAGGAGGAGGGGGAGGAGGATAAATATGGTAGGAATTTTTTGACAAGAAAGTATTCAATCAGGATACCTACCACACATATACCCACCCATCTATTCATCCATCCTTGCTTTGTTAGCAAATAAAAGATAGACATCAAAGAATGAATGGAACATACCTCTAAAATGCTTTATTGAAAAATTTTTTTTTTTTTTTGGAAAATGTCCAATTGAATTCAGCCATAAATCTCTCTATCAAATTTCTCTGTCTCTTTCTCTCTTTCTTCTCCGCCTCTACGGGCATTTAGCCAATAAGCATGTTTCAAAAAATTTTTTTGAAAGAATGCAAGGTTGTGCGAAATAACTGAAAGTAAAAAAAAAAAAAAAAAAAGTTTGTAATAATTTTTTATTATCAATTAAATAGATAGAATAATTTGAGGAATAAATATAATATAAACGTGATTAAACGTCAATTTATTTTTCCCTTTTTTTTGACATATCAGATACTGCTAAATCATTTACAACAACGTCGAATAACGTTAATGCACCTAATGCATATAATTTATAAATAATAATATTGTCATAATGATGGAATTCACATAACGTTAATTCGTTATTTGTTAATATACGTTTTAATTATATATTCATTGAAGAGAAAAAAAAATGACATGTGAATGAAATGTCACATTTTATCAAATCAATAAATGAAATTAATGCTTTCCTAATCGGTAAGAGATAATTTTTTATGTCAAACTTTGTCAAATTTGCCACCCATAAAGATATACATAAGATGAAAGGATGAAATGAGATATTTCATTAATTTCTAATAACATAATGATAATTTTAACTTTGATAATCTTAATTTCACCTAAAATTTCAATTAAAAGGATAATTAATTTTAACTTTGATAATCTGGATTTCATTTAAAATTTCAATTAAAATAATAATCATAACTTTGCCTACAATTGCAATTAAAAAACTTTAAAAGAAGTTTAAAAAAAGACCTAGATATGATGCAAAAGCTTTAAAATGAATGTTAGATGAATAGAATGATTGAAATTTTGTAGTGCATTTACAAAAAAAAAAAAAAAAACAGATAAAATCTTTTGTACAATTACTCAAATTGCTCCATGAAAACATTATGGTTTTTTTCTAGACGGAATGGACATAAAACCATTCTGATATAACAAATCGCGGGTTTGTTTAAATTACCTACCACTGGAATGCTTTCGCTAGATCAATTTTTTTAATTACCTAATACATTGGAATGTTTTTGACTAGATCAATAAATAAAACAAATAAAAGTCAAATGAATTGAAGTTGTCAAGTAAGTCAAGTAACTACAATGACGATCGCATAATCGTCTGTATTTTCATCAACTTCATTTAAATGTAACTTCATTTAAGCACACAAAAAAAAAAACACTTCTATCTCTAGCGTTTAAAATATAATTTAATCAAATAGTTGGCAATTTTCAGAGAAGAAGAAAAGTAAAAAAGAAAACAAAAATATTTCAAAAAAATTCTTTTAAACCTACAACACATTTTGCCTATGACAATACATTCGTCTTTAAATTTTCTTCAATGATCACCTGTTCAGTTTATTTTATTTTTTTTTTGTTCATATCTAATATTACTTCTTCATTCGTACAATAAATGTATTAAATAAATATACATGAAACTTACTAATGCTTGAAAATAAAATTGCACTAACAAATACAATTATTTATTATATTTCATCAATAAATTTTTCAGCCCCAAACTTGAAATTTTTCCAGTCAAAAAATTAAACTTCACATACAATGTAATGACTACTTTGTTTACCTGAAAAGAAGCTTAAAAGTAGCAAAAGTAATTAATTATGCGGTTTAAAAGGTGGCAAAAGCAATTAATTGTACGAATTATTCATATATATCTGAACTAATAAACAAACAAACAGTTTCCTATCAGTTTATTTTCCAATGTTTTAAATTTTTTTAAAATTATTATACTTTGGGAAATATAGCGCTAGTGTAAAAATCTCGAGAGAGTTAAAAATAGAAATAGCTTGCAAAAAATTTTCCAGTGTGAACAAATAGAAGAAGTCGATTAGATTTATGAAAAAGATTTTCGCTTTTTTTTTTTAATTTTACCCAAAATGGAAAAGGTAAAATTTGAATGTATGATTCATAATCGTGTTAGATAGAATATCAAATCAAACATCATCATATAAAATGTTAAAAAGAATGCAAAAAATTACATAAAAGAATTTGCAAAAAAAAGAAAAAAGGACAAAAAAGGACAGAGAAATATTAAAATTGTGAAGGAATTTTTTTTTTTGGAAACTATCAAAATGCCACAATTTTAAAAATTGCGACACAACGAGCAACAGGGAATAGCACAGTGAACATATTTTGTACTTGAAGAAAAATCCTGAAAAGTACAAACAGCAAATTCTGAAATTAGTTTTGTGAAATTATGATGAAACGATGAAGAATTCGTTCAAAAAGATAGAACATTGTCAAATGAGCATTTATCAAATTGCAATAATTAATGATAAATATTGATTTTTTTTAAAGTTTTTAAGTTTAAGTATTTTTTTTTTTGTTACTTAAAGTATCATCTAATTTAAAGAAATACAATATGACAGAAAGGAAATAAAAACAAAGTACGAAGTACATTTGATCAAAAGGATCATAGCAATTGTAAAATGGAAAAAAAAGTACTGCAAAAAAAAAATAAAAAAAAAAATACAATACATCATTTCATATATGATTGATTATCAAAGAAATCATTTATTTTTATCTCTCGGTACCACCAAAGTAACGAGACATAAACAAAAATTGATCGGTCGCATTGTCACAGCAATGAAAAATTTGTTTAAAAAACAAAAAAAAAAAAAATTTCACAAAAATTCTTATCGTAAATTTTAATATTGAAAAATTATTCCAAAACTAAAAAAAATTATCACTTTACAAGACGATGATTTTTAATGACATTATATAAATTAATGGGAAAAGAATCAATAAATTTTATGCAAATAAAGTGAAATTAATTTCGTATTTTCATTTTTAATAATCAATCCCGAAAATTATCTTCTTATTAAAATTTATTTTTTGCATTTTTTTTTTTTTTGTTTAATATTTGCCAGAATTTATTTTACTTATCTTTTTAAAAAAAAACATTTCATCAGGAAATGATTGAAACGATTAAATAAATTTAGCGTTATCAATAAGTTTTAGTGCGCATTCCACTATAAAACAATATTTTAATCTGTCCAGTGTCCACTATGAAACATTATTTTAGTCTGTCTAGAAAATTTAAATGAGCAAAAATGACACACAGACACATTGAATGAAAATGATCTATTTGATGGTAAACGGAAAAGTGAGAGAGAAAAAATCGGCAAAAAAAACCGATTTATTACTACCGTTTTTTCTTTTTTTTTGCAATCATTTTTTTTTACCATAAAAATAACGGACAGTTGTCAGTGTTAGTTTAGCATTTGGTTTTTGTCTGAAAAGATTAAGCACTTAGATTGCACAGTGTTTTGTTTTGAAAAATAGATTGTTCGTGTTTAAGTCGGAAGTATTAATAGTCGAACCGGAAATTGCTATGTAATTTCCGGTATACACTAAAAATCCCTCAGTCAAAATTTAACATTTGTTACATTTCGTTCTCAGAAAAAAAATTTATTTTTGAAAAATTTTTTTTTTTTTTTGACAAAACAATTTTTGAAAAGCAATTAACAATAACAATTTTGAATTAATTAAAATTCTAAAATTTTTACATTTTACTTAAATATAAATTTTTTACACATTATAAATTTATTATTAACAATAATCTTTTTTTCTTTCTTTCTTTTTTTCCCAACATTTAATATGTCTATCGAATATCTATCAAAAAGTGATTATTGTCATCATTCCTATCAAGAGAGAGAGAGAGAGAGGGAGAGAGAAAGAGAGAGAGAGAAAGAGAAAATGTCGAAGGAAAAGAGAAGCGGGAAGAAATTTAAAAAAAAAACTTTCTGTACCAAATTCCATAAATTTTTCTTACCAAACGATGAATTGTATCAAAATCATTAATATACTGATAGAATTTTTTTTTTTCACTTCCGAATTTTCAAATAAACAAAAGACTTTCTGTCAAAAAAAAAAATTTTTCTCTCTTATTCTTTCTCTTTTTTTCTCTTTCCCTCTCTCTCTCTTTAAAAAATGTGAAATTTTTTTTGTGAAAGAAAGAATGAGAGAAAAATGAATCAAATTGCTGTAAATTTTTCCAATAAATCTTCCATCTATCATCTGTAAAGTAATGTTAGCAACAAAAATTAAAACAAATTAAATTATCGTTTTATGCAAAAAAATTTTTTGTGAATTAGCAAAAATTGAAAAAATGTTTTTGTTGAAATTATCAAATAAAAGATTGAATTTTCTTTATATTTTTAACAAATTATTGTAATTTAAAAAAAAAAAAAAAAAACAACCAAAAAGAATAGCAACTTTAAAGAAAAGGTATGAAATGAAGAAAAAGAAAAAAACGAAAACTTACTTATATAAATGTCAATTTATATAATTTTAATTGTATCGAATTCAATAATTATTTCCAGCTGAAAATTTTTGAAAATTCATTTCTTAAGTTTCAACGGAATGCAATGCAATTTCCTCAATAGTAATGATAATAACAATGTATTCAATGAAATGAGGTAAAATCCATTTAAAAAAAAAAAAAAAAAAAAAAAAAAAAAAAAAAAATTTATTTTAATTTTTTGAAAATTTAAAAAAAAAAAAAAAAAAAAAAATAATAAAAAAAAATTTTTAAAAACCAATTAAAAAAAAAAAAAAAAAAAAAAAAACGAATCAATGAATTTCTTTTAATTGTGTGTACATTTCATGCAAATATGAACAAATCGAATGAGAATAAAGCATTTGAAAAAATTTCTTTATTATCTTTCTAGGAAAGAGATAATAATGGCTTAGTTGATGGGCTAAATTTAAATTTGAATAAATCTATAGAAAAAAAAGAAAATCGAACCATAATTTTGAGATTTAATGATTTTTCTTAAGAAAAGTTTTATTTTATTAAAAAGAAAAACTGAAGAGGAAGAATGTAAAATAATTTTAGCAATTTCAGTTTAAAATTGTTGAAAAGCAAAACTTTGAGAGAAAAAAAAAGCAAAAAATGAAAAATGAAAGAATAACAAACAAATTTGTCAAAAAACAAGTTTAATTAAAAGCAAATATTCAAACAATGACCATTAAAAATAGGAAAAAAAGAATGGAAAAGGAAAAAAGGAAAAGTTACTAGAAAGAAACGTAATATACACGTTTTACAATCACGTAATGATGAATGTAAATGGTGTGAGAAAAGACGAATTATTTTTACTTTTCCTTTGTTTTTTTTTTTTAAAATGCCCTGAAGTACTTTTTAAAGTACACATTTATAATTTTATCTTTTGTATGTCAATGTATTAATGCAATGTAAAATGTGTATGTTTAAATCTGTTTCTGCATTTATGTATTTGTATTTGTATTTATAACTTTTTTATGAGAATTTTAAAAATTTTTAAATTGTAACAAATAGCACTATTTTAAATCGTTTTTATTAGCGAAAGCAAAAAAAAAGAAGCAAAATCGAATGTTCTATTGGAAAAGAAAAATTGAGAAAATAAAATTGTTCCAAATTTTGCTCTAAATTTCTACTGTATTTAAAATTCAGTAAAATCTTAGAAACAATCAATTATACCGGGATGATCTGTCAATAGATAAAATACAAATGTAATGATACTATCCAGTTCTGCTAAAAAAAAAAAATGTTATACTTCTCAGGTGGTGCTCCTGTTTGATATCATATCAATTGTTTTGAAAGAATTGATAGAGAGAAAGAGATCGGGAATGTAAAGAACCGGATATCATTGTTTATGATTTTAATTTTTTTCCCCCCATTTACATCATTTTAACCATTTCCAGGTATTATCTACTACAGTAATTTATTTCCACTCGTGATAAAATGACCCATTATTTACATAAAAATTGGGTTAAAGTTAAATTTGTGTATATATATATATATATGTGTGTGTCTGTTCTAATAGAAAGCTTTTCGAAATTGTTTTACTCAGAAAGTTTTATTAGAGAAATGACAGAAGCGCCAGTTTAAAAAATCCGAAATCAAAAAAAATATTGAAATTGGAAAAGCGCGCCGCAAATTCTTTTGATATTTTTTGTCTTTCTCAAGTACACTTTACAAAGCTGTGGTTGCCAAACGACATTTCTTGAAAAGAGTTCAGCAGAAAAAATGACAATATCGAAAAGAGAATAGGATAATGTTGATGATAATGATAATGATAATGATGATAATGATAATAACGATGATGATAATAATGATGGTAATGATTGATGATTACCTTGTTCTTTTCTATCTTTTTCATTCAACCTAATGAAATATATTAATGAAATTGAATAATAAAGATTTTTGCCAAAAAGACAAAAACACTCTTATCTCATTCAATGGCTTTTTCATTAATAAAATATACCTAATATTTGCTGGAATATAATAACTTAAAAATGCTAAAACAACTTGCGGTTTAACTTACGATAATAGTAATGATTGATTACAAAAATCTATGAAAATACTGTCAAAATAATTGAATTTTTCTTTTAAATGTTTGAAAACTTTTTTTTCTTTCTGTTTGCATAGGCATTGTTGACATTTCAAGTATGGTGACGTAAAACGTTTATTGCGCCAATGATTCATTTTAATAAATTCAGTACTGTAAATGAAAAAAAAAAGTTTAGGAATGCAAATATGCAGTCAGAATATATATGCTTACTTATATATAATCTATTTTTCCATGTAAACTCTCTTTTCCTCCTCTTTTAAAATATTCATCAGTTCCGGAATTCCAGAACTTCGGAATCCCATTGTAAATAAAGCTATGATTTTTTCTTAAATTTCTATCCTTAACTATTATTTTATCAATACTTTAGTTTTTAAAATTTTTATTAAATTTTATTCAATCAAAAAAAAATTTCATAAATTACTGATATTTTTTTCTGTGACATTTTTAAATCAAGAAATATTTGTTTCTAAAAAAAAATTTTTCATATATTTTAAAAGGAATAAAAATGTTACAATAATTTGTTCAAATTAAATTTTTGTACATTCAACATATAACTTACATTGAAGGAAACAACGGAACAAATTTTTCATCCAAAGAATATTGCACAATAATGAAAAGGAGTGCAAATGAAAAAAAAAATTTAAGGGACGAAAATGACAAAATGGCCAAATTTTATTTTTTGAAGTGCAGCCAGACTTTGACAAATTTCTTCAAAAAAAAAAATTTTTCCATTTTTCATGTTTTTCTTTTTTCTTTTTCTCTTTCTATCAAACAAAAGTAGCACAAAAATTTTTTGATTGTTATTGAAAATTTTAAAGAATTATAAAATATGCAAGAAGAAAGCAACATTGAAAAATATAAATCACTATAAATTTATGTGCAATGACATAAATTTCTCAAAAAGCCATCATGCATCGAAATTCTTTCAAAAAAAAAAAGAAAAATGAAAAGCAATTAATGATTCTGTCAACTATTTTTCATCATCTATGGTCAGCTAAGCTACTAATTAATGTCACAGTGATTTTTTTCCAATAATTTTTTCCTTGTTTTTTTTTTTTTTTTGAAAAGAATAATAATAAAATTTTGTCACCAAAAAAATTATTTTCACTTTGTCCAAATGCTACAATTATTTAAAAAAAAAAAAAGAAAAAAACGATTAATCTTTTCGTGCATTAAAAAAATAATAAATCCATTTTCTTTTTTTGTTTGATATTTAAAGTTAATGCAATTTTTCAATTTCACAAATAATATCCAGCGAGTAATATTTTCATTTTTTATTTTTTTGAATCCTCCTAAACCACCTAATTACTAATTAATGTCACAATAATTACTGCAATATAACTGCTTCTTTTCATATTTATTTAAAAAAAAAAAAACAAACAAACAAACATCTCACCAATCTCTCCACTATTCATTTATTGAAATTAATTAAAAAAATAAAAAACTTTAAATAAAAAACCTAAGAGAGAAAAGGACAAGTTTGTTAACTAAAAAAACTTTTTTCCACATATAAACAGGTTTTTTTTATAGCATTCAAAAAAAAAATTAAACGAAAGAAATTTTAAAAATTTATATTTCAGTAACATTTCAAATTGCGGTATTATTTGTTTTTTTTTCTTTTGAAAGGAAAAGGAAAAATGAAAGAAAAAGTGAATGAAGAGAAAAAAAAATTAATTAAGCAAAAATTTCATTTTTTTTTATTAAAGAAAAATTCTTTTGTGAAATGACTGCAATGGTAGTTTTGTCATTGAAATCAATTTTGGAAGAATGCAAATATAAATTAATTAATGACAACAAATGAATGATTTCGCATTTCATTTTTTTTTTTTTTTTTTTGACTTCTAAATGATTAATTTTCTATTGCGAAAGAATTCGGAATTTCAGTCTGGTAATTAAAATAATGCACACAAAATAGTCAATTTGTTTTTCGCATGACATTATTTATGGATCACTTAATTTTTTTTTTTCACTTCACTCGGTATCATTCAGGGATGATGAAATGATTTCGAATTTATTTCACTGAAATTATATATTTGGTATAATCATGAAATTTCATCCATAAAAAAATTTTCAATAAAATAAAGCAAATTGAAATAGGCGAAAATTTCGAAAATATGCTCTCAGAATTGAATTACTTAGATTATAGTTAATATTATTATTAATAGTAAATAAATATCTCGTTTGCACTTTGAATTCATATGACTTTATGCTTAAAATTTTTCCTTAATGAATGGTTAATTTGATTTCATAAATTTGTTCAGAATACACTACTTAATTATTTTATAAAATTCGATAAATAGAACCTCTATAATGAAAGCTGTTAAAGATGAATTCCTCAATTGCTGTTAAGCATTTTTGAAAAAAATATTTTTTTGCACAAATTTTGGTTTGGAAATTTTTTTTTTTCTTTTTGCATTTTATCAAATTACAACAATATAACTATAACCCATATTGCAAACATATGTGAGGAATATATTTATAAGATTAAATAGAGTGAATTAATTTTAGTAAAATCTTTTTGAAGTATTTTATGGTATTGAGCAGAATTTTTAAATTGACAAAAAAAAAAAGAGAAATATTTTAATATATTAGTTTTAGAAACGAACAGGAAATGATTAAAATTAGAAAAATGAATTTTTTCTTTAAAATTTTGGAAAATTATTTCCAAAAATACTTTCAAAAATTGTTTGATATTTTAAAGTATTTTGATAAAGCTATGTGAACAGATGTGTGAGAGAGAGAGGATGAATTGTTAAAATAGTTCAAATTCAAAAAAAAAAAAAAAAAAAGAAATAAGTCACGAACTAAAAAATCGGGTTATTTGCAAAAGGAATGAGGTTGTGACATTTTTCTATATGATATATTACAGCAATTTGATCACATTATAACTTACCAATTCACATTTTCTAGGCTTTTTTTTATTTTTTTTTAAAACAATTCCGGATTTTGTATCGATTGAGTGTTACTAAATTATCCATCTATTTCATCCAGACAACAAACAAAATTTCGTTTGCATTTTTGCAGAAATGATTTACTCACCATGCTGTCGTGTCCGTCAACCAAAAATTGCTGTCATCATTATCATTCCGGCATGTTTTGATTCATTTGGCGATTTGCCATCTCTCGATTTCACAAAAATTTTTATTTTTTGAATTTTATACATTATATTGAAAAGAGGATATAGTTGGGAAAGTAGGGGAGAGATGAGGAGAATGAATAGTACGGCACTGCAATATGTTTTTTGTTAAATAATTGATCAACTTAAAAAAGAATGAATAATCAATCGATCGATATATAAATTATTGATCAACAAATGATTCAAAAAAAAAAAAACAATAACAACAATAATAAAACAAAAAAAAATAATAACAAAAATTTTAAACATTTCCTAATTTTTTTTTTTTTTATTTAAAGAATTTCACATAAAATTTGCATTAATTTTATTAGCACAATATCAATAGAAAAAAAAACCTTTAATGCGAATAGAATATTTTATATTTTACAATAAAGAAGTTAAATCAAAATTAATTAATGAAAATATTTTAAAAATATGTAAAATGAAATATTTGTTTTTTGCATTCGTACATTAAATGCATGCATTGAAATCATCATGAGTGGAAAGAGTAAATATAATTAAATAATTAGGTGAATGATAATGATAGAATGATAATTTTTTCCAAAAAAAAAAAATTCTTCGAGAAATTTGTTAAAAATAAAAGGAATAGTAATTGTTTACTTATTTACTTATTAATTTTTTTTTGCTAATTATTTAGTCATATTAAATTAATTAATATTACGATGCAAAAAAGAAATGCATTATTTCTTTTTTTTGAAAAGAAAGATTGAAAGTGACAAATCTAATTTAATTAAACAACTATTTGTTAATTATTTATCTGTTTATTTGAATGATTTAATTTGTTTTACCATATTTAGTTCCTAATTTAAAGTTATTCAATTACTTAATTCATTAATGAAGATAATATGCTATTTCCATATAAATTGAAATTAATCTGGCAATATTAAAACTGCTCTATAATTGTCTAAATAAATTCTATCCTCATTAATTACGCATATTTGCATGTATTGCAATGAATCAATACATTATATTACGTAGTGAATAATTCATTATCATTAATTAAGTTTTCTAAATAACAACCTGAAAAATAACAGCTATGCTAATTTAATGAGAAACAATGCATTCTCTTGCAAAACTGTTTGACAAATATTTATCAGGATTTATTTACTGTTATTCGGATACATTAATTTACTATAACAGTAAGTAAATCAATTTCCTTTTATTGTAACAGTAAGTAAATCAATTTTGCTTTACTGTAACAGTAAATAAATCAATTTTTAGAGTAATGTTTTTGAAAAAAAAGCAAATTTTGGTAATGAATTTAAAAATTCAACTATACGAAATCATAAAAATTTATGAACGATTTCTTTAGAAAGGAAAAAATTTTGATGAAAACATTTGCCCCTTTCTTTTTCTTAAATATATTTTGTCCTTAAATTTATCCGCCTACTGTTTGGTGACAATTTGTAGAAAAAAAAAAAAAAAAAAAAAAAAAAAAAAATTTATTTATAAAAAAAAAAAAAAA
>JARVGP010000009.1:0-127225 GCA_029876185.1 Mansonella ozzardi | reverse complement strand
TTTTATTAAAATATCACTGAAGGAAAAGAAAAAAAGAAATTGAAAAATAATAAATAAATAACTACGTGACATTTTTCAAACCAAAAAAAAATGAATTCAGTTTTTTGAATTTAAAGGAAAAAAGGTGGAAAATTAGTGAAAAAAGGCGTCAAATTCTTAAACTTCAAAAAATTCTTTCGAATTAGCAATGTTAAGAGTGTGTGAGAAACAAATGAGGCAAGTGAGTGCTGAAAGATTCATTGAGTGCAGAATTCAAAAGAGAAAGAAAAATATTAAGCGCAGAATTCAAAAGAAATTACGAAATAGTATTTGAATGCTAAAAGGAGAAAATTTAGGCAGCTCTGGCTTTAGAGTATGGAGATATGAAAAGGATCAAAAAAATCTTATAGTTTTTAAAATGGATCAGGAAACAGAGAAGCAGAGAGAGAGAGAGATGAGAGAGAGGAGGAAGGAGATGGAGGGTGAATACAAAAAGTATCAAAAATTGTTAAATCATATTTTAGAATTTGCTCTCTTAAGTTTGCTAACTTCGGGCGATTACTATCTTACTTTAGAGCCAAAACTTCTAGCTACCATTGTTTTATTTCTCTGTCAAATTTCCGGCTATTAATATTTTATTTTTTGAAAATTTAAAAATTTTCTGACCAAATTTCTGATATGTTCCAAGTTATTGAATGTAAATAAAATTATTTAAACTATAAAAAATTTGCAAAATTTACTTCTTTCATTTCTCTCTTTTAAAAACTTTGTCCCAATTTCAAATTTTAATCAAAATATTAATCCTTATTTTGACTATTAAGGTAATTGTCAACTCTGCTTCAACATCAATCGAATGAAGTGCGCATATTCTGCATATTCTCATTATAATCAGCTTAAATTTAACTATTCTCAATATACTGATTATTTGTTGTAAGAACTTGCAAAGAAATTAAAGAGAAAAAAAATTGCAACCTTAATTCCCAACGTACGACATGCATCTTCGTAAGCATGATGCCATAAATTTTTGTAATCTTTTTTCGATGATTTCAAGCTTGTATCGTCAGTTATTTCAGTATCATTTCTAAAAATTAAGTATTTATTTTAAGTTTTATTTTCCAAATTTACATAATGAAATTTTAACAAATTATAGAAGTAATAAATCGTTAAGAAAAAAATTAAGTGAACATTTAATTATAAATCTTATTACTAAATACTAATTTTCCAACGTATTGTGAAATCATCCAAGCTAAAAAAACAATGCAAAAACATTCCTTCATTGATATTTTTATTTGAATTCAAAAATTCACATATCATTTCGTATTGAAATTTTCAAAAGAAAAAGCGGCTTCAGAGTGTGATAAAATTATTTCCATACTGAATCGGTAAAAATAGTAAATTTCAACAGCAATCACGAAATCCAAATCTTTTTTTTTTTATTCATTTGTCACTTTCTAAAACAATTTAGCTGTTTTTCCAACAAAACTTTTCTAACGATGAAATTAATTTTCTTTTTTAAAAATGCTTTCTTCTTAGTTTATCATTTCAAAATGAATTATTATAAATTCAATTTAATTTTCATTATGAAAAAGTTTAATTAATCATTATTATTGAACAGAAATAAATTTTCACTGAAAAGTTAGTAATATGTGTATGTTAATTTTTACATCAGTCAACAATGATTATATTATAATATATAAATATATTTCGTGCATCTTTTATTTTAAGAAGATTAAATTTAAAATTTTAATTAACATTTAGATTTTAGATGGAGCGAACTTTTTTCCCTGAAAATTTTATGAAATTATTTAATCATACGTCTGCTTATTATCTTCCACTGTAAATTGCACTCTTGATGTCTTCAATTGAATTTCATCGTTATCCCGATCCTCAAATGAATATTGTGCCTCATAAAGATCACTTTTCATTTGTCGTCTAAAAATAAGTAAACAAATAAATCTAAAGTCAATTTCAAAAAAAAACTGTCGGATGTTTTGAACATCAAAAAAAGGAAAAAACAAAATTAATGACTATTATTGATTAATTTACAAAAGATTAATAGAAAGACAATAAATATATTACTTTTCAATGACGGAATATTGCTTATTATAAGCCGTACGATGGAAATGATCAATGCAACCATTGGGCAGTTGTCTATTATGATCGGATATCTGATCATCCGATTCTTTCACGTAATGATCCATTTCTAAACGACTGAATGATGATTCACGTTCTGATTCTGATGGTGGCATATCATAATGATCTGTTGCTGTAGGTGATTTATTCCTGCAAAACTACTGAAAATAAATAGAGATAGAAAATGAAATTTTTTTGAACTGCTTTGATCAAATATAGTAATTTTGATTTTTTCAGGGAAAAAAACTGGAAATAAAATTTTTGCAAGCTAATTTGCTGTACAATCATCATCATCTTGAAATAAAACTTGAAATAAGTTCATCCCTATTTCGATTTCAGTTCGAAAATGGCGGATGAAAATATGAAGAAGATGTTCACTCACGGCATGACTGCTGGATAATCATGCCAGATCTCATCATCATAATCTTCATCTTCATCTTCATCATCATCATCATCATCATCATCATTATCATCGAGATAATGCGTCCATAAAAAGATATATTTTATCAACAAAAGCATTTGGGAAAAAAATCGAATTTTAATGAAATATTTTATAAGCAAAACTCTCGTCACAAAGTCAAACTTCAACAAAGTTAAGCTCAATTCAATGTCTCAATAATTAAATGGTAATAAAAATAGCACAGCATTCACAGAGTTTCATCTTTTTTTTTTCATTCTATTAATTTAGGGCAATGTTCTGTCACTGATGTCTTAGTAATCATTAAATGATAAAAGTTCTATTATTGATTTTTGTAATTTTTCCTTTTGTACAATTATTGATCACTTAGTTATCATTGTGTGATGAAAATGGTAATAATGATTTTTTAAAAGGAATCATAAATATGTTTTAATTCATAAATAAATTTTGTGATTTACTAGCATATTACGATCCAAAATTTCAATTTTTATTAAGCGATTTTACCAACCTCCTCATTGGAAACAACGTTGGATGCGGTAGTCTTGGCCGACTATTGTACGACAATGGCTCCTGCTCTTCGGTCCAGTCCATATTTTGATCGTTATCATCCCATTGTTGTCTGAAAAAACATAAAAACTTCAAATAATCATTAACAATTGAATAATTATCTATTTTCGATTATAATTAATAATATAACTATCAATTTACAGTTGTTATCATTTAGTTCTATGAAAATTTATATAATTGCTAATTTGATATTAATAATAATAATAAATTAGTATAATTTCTTTGATTCTTAATAATAAATATGCCTATGTAATGCTAAAAGAATTTAATATCCAACTCGTAGCATTAGCGCTTAAACTGATAACCATTATCACTGTTATCACAGAACAAACAGTTAAGAGATAATTCAATCAGAAGTTTGAACATTGATAATTATTGAAGAGGAGATTGATATTAAAGAATTTTTTAATGATAATTTTGATTGAAATTATTTTTCCAGGACATAAACTATGTGAGAGATAATTGGCAAAATAATTGTTTTCTTTTTTAAAGCGACATTTGACATGTTACAACTTTTGTTTTATATGAGGCAAACATAGACAGAGAGAAAGAAAAAAGGAGAGGGGAAGAGGGAAAAAAAATTGAAATATTTATGCAAGGGTCAAATAAACTGGAAATTTGGCTAAACATAAGAAAAAGGAGAACAAGTAGAAAAAACTGAATAAAAAGGTCAAAAAATTCGGCACAAGTTATTTCAATAAATTTCTCATAAGATGAATCAAATATAGATATCGTTTTAAATTATTTCTTATTATAATTTTAAATGTAAATGTAATTCATTGTTCTAGAATAGACAAATCATCATTTAACAGAAAGGAGCAGAAAGAAAAAAGAGAAAAGGAAAAGAAAATAGAAAAATGAATAAATATACGACAAAACATAACTGTAATAAAAGTAGTAATGGTAATGATAGTAACAATAAATAATTAACAATGATAACAAATAATAGCAGTAATAATAGTAATAGTGATGATAATTCAATAATTGATAATAATGACAATGATGAATAGTGATAATAACAGCAATAATAATGATAGCAATGATAACAAAGAATAATACTAATATTAATAATAACAGTAATAATTAAAAATAATGGAAGAGTTCTAAGCTTTACCAAAATTTGGCCACTATATTTTTTTCCTAACGCTTTCATTTTGTGTTAAAAGTTAGAGTTATTTTATTTAGCTTAGTGATGCTAACAAAATTTTATTAATAATTAATTAATGACAGGTAAGATTTCAACGAAATACATCTAAGTGATAATTAAAAAAGAGAACTAAAATTTTCTTTTTCAATAATAATATGATAGTACATATATAAATGAAAAATTTGTATAATATCTAGGTTTCGCGTTAAGCAAAAAAATATATTATTAAATTAATGTACAATACAAAGATGGACAGATGAAGCTGCAGTTTATAAATTACAAATAAATGCAACGATGTGTTAAATGGCAACGTAGCGCTTGGTATATTTTTATAAGTACTGTTTATAATCGCTATGTAATTATTTTAAATAAAGATAACAATTCATTCTTAATGATAATTACTAACTATACTTATTGTCATTTCATGTGAAATTTTGATTCGAAAAATATAAGATTGGAAAAAGGAATTATTAAATCTCACCTTAATTCATTATCACCATGATATTCATTAGTTTGATATTGCTCACCAGATGTACTGGGATGGAAATAATCATCTGCTTGCTCGTTTGGATCATAGTATTGTCTATCATAATAATCATTATCATAGCTGTAACAGATGATTATCGCTTGACATTGCTTGAATTAACACTGATTCATTTGTGAAAAATAATACTTGAAGTATTGCGATATAGAATTTCCAAAATTATTGATTTGGAAATAAAATTTAAAAAAAATGTGATTAAATAAATTTTGTGATAATTTCACTTTTACGACAAACAAGGAAATGGTACTGGATAAATTTGAAATACGGAAAAAAGACAACCTTAAATTATTTCGGCTTATTTTCGGACAACAAGTACTGTCCACCGTGGAATCTTGTCTTATGATTTCACGTAAACACTGATGACGTGACGTTGAAGCACTTATTTCCGTTGACCTATATCCCAACATGTCGTCATAATAGTCACCTAAATGCCAAAATTTAGCAATCGCTTAAAATTTTACGATAAATATGCTTTTCAGTATTTCCTCAAACTTTACACAACTACTAATTAGCAAATTGGAACGACTTTACACAGATTTAAATTATATCAAGCAAACATTTTGCTTACACTATACAACAGTAACAATTATTAATTTAATAAAATTCAAAACTGTGAAAATTTTTAATTAACAATTAATTAAAGAGAAATTTATATGATCGATTTTATGCTTTAAAGCAAGAAATGAAAGGAAAAAAATTTTTTTCTAAAAATGATAATTAAATTTAAATTAAATATTAATTCCAATTAGTATATGGCATAAGTTACTAAATAATTACAATCAAAAATTTAAGCATCAAGTGGGAGAATTTAAATTCCAAATATGTGGTGTGAGCATATGTACATGCATCTGTTTGTATATGCTGTGTGTGTATGTGTATGTATATGCGTATGTATGTGTGTGTATGTTTGTGTGTGTATGTGTGTGTACGAAAAATAAAATAAAAGGAAAAATGATAGAAATGCGAAAAATTAGCCTATTATTTAAAAGGAGAAAAAGGACGAAAAATAGAATAAAAAAAAATAATAGAAATATGAAAAGTTAGCTTACTATTTTAAAATATGAATTAAGTTAAGAAGTGATTTAAATTGGAACAAATGAGTAAATTAGAAAATAGCTAATTAATGAATAAGTATAACTAAAAAAGTAGCTGAAATCAACTAGAAAATAAAATAATTGACTAATTACTGCATGAATGAATCTCGGTTAAATGTCGATAATCAGTGAGATATTTGAAAATTAATTGAAAAACAGCGAGAAAGAGAGGAAAGAAAAGGAGAGAGAGATGAATTCACGAGAAAAAAAAAAGAGGATTTAGAAGGAAGATAAAAATATTTTTAAATTAACGAAATAAAATATATAAAAATAATTATTTCTTTCACTTGTTTTCATGCCATAAACATTCATTTTCTTATCTCCCTTAATTAATTGTTTTGGTCAAATATATTTTAATTAAATCAATTTTATTAATTGATGAATGCTTCTTCTAATTAATTTATTTAATAGGCAAAATTTTTCTTCATTTTTCATTTCATTTCACTTTTTTCTTGCTTTAATTGATTTTAAGCAAAAAGCAGAAAAAAAATAAACAACTCGGTTTCTGAGCTTCATCAACATGTCCATTATCATGGGGATAATCCTGCTGATGCCGATGAGCACCTTCTTCATCTTCATATTTTGCCTGCAATATCTATTCATGGAATAATTAATTACTAATGACTTCATTAAATCATTCTTTTTTTAAATTGATTACTAGTTCAGTAATTAAATAATCGAGCAATCATTTAAATTATAAAATCTACTTTGCAAAAAAAATGCGAAAAAATGTTAATCTAGAAAAGTTGCATAAATTTCATTTTCATACAAAAGACAGAGAAAAATTAAAAATATTTCATCTTCTTTATAAAAAAATTGAAATTTTCCAAAAAAAATTTTTTTGAAAATGATTTCAAAAATTAAAAAGTTTCATTTTCACCTATCAATTAAAGAAGAAGCTAACTGTACAAAATTGCTCAGTCACTCGGGTAAATCACTTGGGTAAAAAAATCTTTGAGGAAGAAAATATGAACTATGAGAATAAATTGGATAGCTAGAATGATCAGACTGATTATCCCACTTTTCCTGATGCTCGCCCATAGCAGGATATATGGGTTAATTGATACACAAAGTTAATTACGCTTCACAGCTTTTTATCTTTCTATGCTAATATGAAGATAAAATAAAATGAAATAAAAAAACAAATTGTGAAATTTTCCTTTTTTCATTTTAATTGTAATTTACGGATTGTTTATGTATTTTACAGAGCTTTATTTTGAAAAGAAAAAGTAAAAAATTCAAAAAAAAAGATCAAAAAATTAAATCGAATTTTTTTCCGTTTGTAAAAAATACAAGCAAATATATTAAATGAAATTAACAAATAAGAATAATTGTTTAAAATTCTAAAAAAATGAAATAAATTATTTAGAAATTAAAAAATTGAACTTTTTTTTATTTTTCTCAAAATTTAAATGAAGCCATTAATTATAATAGATGCAAAAATCTGTAAATTATAATTTAAAATAACAAATTAACATTAAATAAATTTCGTTTCTAACATTTATGATTAATTGCAAAGAAATTGATTGAAATTTTAAGAAATCCATGAAGTAAAGTTTTTTCTAGAATTACATGTTCAAATGGTAAGAGATTCTTGTCATATTGTCGCGAATGTCGCTTGTTTGGATGCAAATGACTATACCATTGCTGTGCCGAACTATTTTGCTGATGTACGGGAAATGACACATCAGATGTGTAATCCGAATCGTCCGAAATACCAGCTATAAACGGAAAATAAAAAAAAAAAGGTAAAGACGAGAAAAAGAAAGTGAAGGAACAAAAAATGGAAAAAAAAACGAATGAAACATTGAACAGTCAATTAGTTTAAAGATTAAATAATTTTTTCCATTTCAAATATTTATATAACATAGATACACAGTTTTTTTCCATTAGTCATTACACTTTGCTAATTAATACAAGCGAAAAGTAATTTCCAAACAATTTCACTTCCTCTGAAGATGATTCAGTTAAGCAGAAAGCATCAAGAAAAAGTAACTAACCTGACTACGGTAGTCAGCTCAAAGATTTTTGCCAACAAATTTATGAGTTCAAAATTTCAAAAATGCTATTGCGTAAGTGAAAATGCTTAAAAAAATAAATCTATGAATCCGAATAAGCGACCATTATTTTATGATTTATGATACGTATTTTCTTGTTTTATATAGTAATAAGTGGTGCTATGGCTTAGCAAATATCCTAGCCATTAAACTCGGTGAGCAAAATCCACAAAGCAACACTTTATCTTAAAAACAAGCATTTGCTTCATTAAATCGTCCTAATTATCATCGCAATTGATAGCTTGAAAGCAAAACACAGCTAATTCCTATTGGCATTTCATTCCCATTTACAGAAAAAAAATTCGAAAAACTTTTTGGAATTAAGATTTTCCTGTCTTTCTTTTTTAATTTCAATATTTTCAAAAAAGGAAAAAATTGCTTTGACTTTAAACTTTGATAAAAATAGTTTAACTCGTCTTTTTACAATAAAATGTTGTCGCGTAAAGCAATATCTTGAAGAAAATCAAAAACATTTGTTAGAAAGTTACTTTCTGCGATAAATTTTTTTTTTTTTTTGGTAGTTCATTTATCAATTAATCAAAGCATACTGTCATTTCTAACTGCAAATTCTTCCTCTTTGATCGAAATTGAAGAAAAAATAAAAAAGCGAGAAAAGCAAAGCAGCTTTGCAGGAAAGCTCTGATTTCTCAAATCTTAGAGACTATTTTTATCAATTCAAATCAGAGTACTTTTTTTTGATAGACGCCATTCACTTCTGTCAAATATTCAGCAAATTGCTCATTTCTTTTCTCTGTTTGCAATGAAAGCAATTTATTTTTATTTGTCAAAAAGGAGCGGAATAAAATAAAATAAAGCACCAATTGTTATAGCAAATTGTTGTTATTACTATTAAGTGCACAAAAAATAGATTCTATAAATTTCGTTGTTGGAATTTTAAAAAAAGAAATGTTTATTCAGAAATTTAATATCTAAGTGTTATTTATAGCGATCAAGATCATTTCCCTATTAACTGCTTTTTATTTAAATATATTTTTTTAAGTTTATTTGAATCAGAAAACAGCAGGAAGAAATTGCAAAAAATTCGGGAACTGAAATCAGCAGTGTGAAAAAAAAAATGAAAATAAGAGAGTTGAAAAGCAAATAAATTCAAAAGAATGTTAGCAAATAATTTAACTGAAGAAAAATTCTATTCCGCCAATTAATTATTGAAATATAACCAAATTTTTTCACAATATTATTATTAATGATCATAACAAAATTATCGTTGTTATAACTTTAAAAAAACTGAAGCTAAAAAATTTTGCAAATTTACAAACAATGTTTTCTGTTAGATTAAAACTTTTTTTGGAAGGTTAGTTTTAATGTAATTGCATTATTATTATTTTTAATAAGTACTGAACTTTTGCTAAATAAGTTCAATTTCTATTTCTCTTCCTTCCTCTCTTTTTCTATTTATAGAAGTACATCATGTACTTTCTTTTCTTGCTTTAAACTACAATTTAATATTTTCATGCGATTAAACTAAAAAAATTAATGCTTACAACGTATTAATGGAGCACGTTGTTCTTGCCAATGATCCTGAAATGGCAAAAATTTAAGCAGGAATGGATGAAAATTAAATCGATATATCTGTTAAAAAATAAAGAGAACAACGATTAAATCATTAACTATGATTAAGGTTATAATTAGTAATCATCTGTAAGTCATGCAAGTCATTGGTTATGATCAACAGTCTAATTACTAGTCATTTCTAAATGATTAACACAAGTAATCTTGAAATTATTCATTAATCATCTAGAGTGGTTATCACGATCAAACTTTAAATTAGTGGTCCTTTTATGATTATTAGCGGTCATCAACTGTTTGTTGATCAATATCACAGCTGAACTTGGAATTAGTCTACAGGCTATTGTCATGACTAAGATTGCAATTAATAATCCACAGGTCATTATAGTGATCAAGTTTCCATAGTTTTTCATATGGATAAATGGACAACAAATCATATGGACAACGAATAAATGTTTGGCTTGTAAAAGAAACAACACAAACTTGGAGATAAAATTAATTGATTTGCCTATGCAAAAGGTTGAAATGTTTTATTCATTTGGACTCATTTTATTAAATATATCAGAGATTGCTTGCACTCATAGATATTTTAAAAAATATTTGTAGCAAAGAGTCAATCACTCAATAATTAATAAGTCAATTTGTAAAAAAATGAATGAATTAATGAAAGAAGGAATGAGTGAATTAACTGATGAACGAAAGGATGAATGAAGAAATAGATGAGGAAGAAGAAAAGGAAATAAAAAAAACAGTTTTATATAAATGCTTAGTTAATTTAGAATGAGAGAGAAAATAAAAAATAAGCTGAAAAAACTTAACAGATTTTATTAGCTAAATTAGAAATCTTAAAATCCTCTCATAATTTACGCGAAGCAATCATTTCATTTTTTTTATTTTTATTACAATTTTAAGATTTAAATTAAAATTTATTGATTATCTGGGATGGCAACGTAATTATAAAATTCTGTCTGTCATCACTGTTCTGATATTCTTTTGGGTAAAGTGAATAAGTCACTTTAGCTTATCCCATTATGTAATTCGTTTCCATCCAGTTCAATTTTCAATCATTAGATTAGTTTTCCTAAATTTGAGATTGTAAAAAAGTTATTTGTAATCTATCTTCTTTATACTAACAAAGATTGTTTTAACAAATCAATCTTTCATTTTCTGACAATTAAAACCTACGAATTAAAAGAATTTTTCTTTTGTTAACTTAAATAGCAAAGAAAAAGACTACTCTACAGGAATTATTTTGCTAAAATATTCAAAAACAATTACTAAAGCGAATAGTTCTGTGAAAATTTTCGAAACTTTTTCATTCGAATAATTCGAAATATTTTTTCAGTGAAAGAAAAAAAGGAGCTGCCAAACATTTCAACAAACGAACAAGAAATAATAATAATTGTTTTTGAATATCTTGTCCTTAAAGCTTTTTTTTATCTCGCAAAAAAATTGAAGTACATTTTAAATTGGACATTAACAATTCCCATTCAAATTCAGATTTCACGTTTGCATTCAAATATTTTCATTTCGTTATTTTTTATACGTTATCTTTTGCATTAGTCATTACTTCAAATAAAAAAAAAAAAAAATTTTATGGAAGTTTTTCGAAACTGCCAGTATTTCAATGCAAATGCAAGTGTTTTTGTAAAATTGAAATATTCTTAAGTGAGAGAAAAAAAAGAAATTGCAAGAGAAAAAAAGAAAAGTAGAAAAATAAGAGGAAAAAGGAAAGAAAAAGATGTTGAAATTTTACAAATAGCAAATAATTCCTAAAATGCGCACTTTGTTAACAATTTGTAATTGAAGAGAAAGGGAAAAGCAGTAAAGCAAGGAAGAAGCAGAAATGATAATTAATTAGTCGAAAACGGTAATTAATTTACAATTATTTACTGCACAAAAGACAGACATTGGACGCATTATCTTTTTAAAATCAAATTTTGTTTCTTTTTTCTGTTTTATTTAATTTTTTCAATCATTTTGTGAATCACATCCCTTGGATCATTTCAGCAATTATCTTTGATGATTGTGCAGCTCTTATCTTGGTGATATGGAAAAAGATTGCACCATTAATCACTCGATGAATCAATCAATCAATCCATCAGTTTCAGATAATTTATTTCAATTAGTTTTTAATTGTTGCATAAAAAAGTTTTTTTTTTTGTTCGATATGATGTAGGAATGAAAAGTAAAATAAAATTAAAAAATATTCTTCTAAAATTTTCTCTTTCTGCTTTTTTTTGTTTTGTTTTTTCCTGTCATTTGTTCATTTTAAAATTAATAAAACTTGTCACCGCATTGAATGGATTGGTTGTTTAGTTCGTTTTCACTTTTTTTTAAAAAAAAAATTTTAAATAATAAAAAAGGCTTGCTAATAGATGTTAGAAAAAATTGGTTTTTTCAAAGTAAAAGATGAAATTTTGAAAAATTGATTGTTTTATATATTCATTTCTTCTAACTTCTTTACTCCGTTTTCATTTCATCAAATATTTTTCTTTACCTCTCTTTTTCACTCCTCTTTTCCTCTTAAAATTTATTCGTAACGTTTGAAAGACTAGAATGTTCTAAATTCATATTCAAAAGATTGCGTGTAAAACGGACATGTAAATAAAAGAACTTACAACATTATAGTTAGAGCATTAAACGAAAAGTGAAATGTGAAAGAAAAATAAACAGTTGAAAAGACAAGAAAAAAAGTTCTTATCGGAAACTATCAGCAGAAAAGCAAAAATATGCCTTTGGATACTTTAAAATCATTTCCGGAAAAGAGGAACGGGAACAAATCTTACATCATGACTTACGTCGAAACCATTTTCATGATTTCTTTTTTGAAATTCGAATAATTTTTTCTTCTTTTTCACAAATAATTTTACATAAATATTTCATTAGCGAAAATGCTTTCAGCAGAATTGTTCTGACAGTAAACAAAAAAGGTAAAAAGTACCTGCCTCACTTTCATTAAATAAGTAAAAAAATTTTATTATTGAAAAAATGTCAAGCTTTAAATTTTAAATACCTAAGCCCTGAAGTCTCAGGCCATAAATCATTTATTACATGTCAAAAAGCAATGATAATTACAAATATCTATGTAAAAAAAAGGATGCTTAATAAATACTTATATAAAACAAAGTAGTTAAGGCATATCTTCGTGTTTGCTAAAATTTAAATTTAATTTTGTTTGGCAAATTGTGAAATTAATTAAAAATCAAATTCAGTGACTTGGCAAAAAAAAAACTAACGCCAATTTCGATGAAACGATTCAACGCTTGCAACTTTTCTTGCAATTCTTCAGCATTAGCACCTTGTGCATCTATAAGTAAGCCATTCATTTTAATTGCCAAATCATAATTATAGTAATTAATGAATCATATCATTACTGTATATGCCGAGCAAATAATAAAAATTAAATTTTTATCTAAAATTTTTTGTTACTTTAAAAAAATTTGGTATCCTTTGTTGTAAATAAAATAGATTTTTTTGCGAGTAAAGAAAATTTTATTGTCGAAAAAATCTATCGGAATTTTTTTTTGAAAAAAATAATTTCAATTTACAACATATAATTAAAACTACAATTTTATTCAAAAATTCTAAATGGAATCCGGAAAGAAAATTTGAGCACTAGAGACAGAATTGTGCAACGACAAATAAAAAACTATCATTTGAAGAATAGTCAATGTGCATGTTATAAACTCATTAAAATAATTTTCAATTTTTAAAGCCATAGATATTTCTTCTCGTCCTCAAACAACGAATAAAAATTTCAAAAGAGAACAAAGAAAGAAATATAATTGCATCATCTCAAATTATAATCACTATCATCTATCTTATTCCCATTAGCAATCAGTTCGGAATTTAGATATTATATTATAATTGAAATTTCAATTCAAATATCTGATTCTTTCGATAACGCTTGCAACATATCAGTGTATTCTACAATAATTTTTCAATTATAGAATTAAAAAAAAAACACGAAAAATGAAATTAAATTTAAAATTTATATGTTCAAGAGTTAACTACAGTTAATTCAAAATTTATATGGTCAGGAAAGTTAATTTCCGAATTAGTTGAAATTAT
The DNA here is from genome assembly GCA_029876185.1 of Mansonella ozzardi. Lineage (NCBI taxonomy): Eukaryota > Metazoa > Nematoda > Chromadorea > Rhabditida > Onchocercidae > Mansonella > Mansonella ozzardi. Next base: position 113,685 of record JARVGP010000009.1, on the reverse strand, counting down.
AATAGCTATTATAGCCCGTGTAAAATGTGAAAGGTCCTCGGTGAAACTAGAATAAAGCCTGATAAGAGAGTTAAAGTTACATATTCAAGGTATAATTAACTGGTTAATATGTCAAACATCGAAAAATTTGAAAGCAATGATCAAAAAGGCGCTAAAAATTTTAATGAGCTGTATTACCATATGGTAATTCGAAGTGGACGTCTACTAAAACCAAATGTCCAGTTGGACGACATGTTCCCACTGTTTGACCATTTCGAGTTTCTAGCTCCTGGTTAATTTGTAACCATTTCCCGGGACCTGCTTCATTGCTATACTGCACGGATGTTAATGCCAAATAATACACACCTATAATTTTAATTAGTAAAGATAGATAAATATCAAACGAATTAATAAACAAATTAGCCAAGAAAGTGAAAGCAAAAGTAATCAAAGTCGATTGCAGGATCATTACATATCAATAGCCTTAATTTATGGTAAATTCCAAGAAAAAAAAAAGAAATATGCCAGAGGTCATCAAAAACTAAAATAAATGAGTGACCATTGAAATCAAATAAATTAAAAGCCAACAAAGCAGAATAAAATGCTACGAATACGAAGAAAATACTTCGCATGTATCATTTATACTGTTTTTGTCACAAATATGTCATTGTTATTAATTAGGTTTTGCAGGTGTCATATATACTATGTCTGTCACATATTTGTCACGCATACATTACATGATTATTAATAATCAGTTAAACAAGTGAAATAATTAATTAAAATAAGTTTTTTGTTTTTCCGAAATACAATCATTCTTTTTTTCATTTTCGTTTTTTTCTCTTCCATTATCTCGATCGCTCTTTCTCTCTCTCTCTCTTTAAATAACTAATCTAATTATTATCCACTTATTTTGTTGTTTAATTATATTAAAGAATTATTTAATTAGTGTTCGAAGAAAGCATAAAATTCAGAATAAAATTTCTAATATAAATAAATTTGAAATGAAAAAAAATTTCTCATTAATATGTTAAAGCAAAAAAAAAAAAAGACAAAAATGAAAAATTAAATAAATTAAAGAAAAAAATTCACCGAGAAGTTTATCCCAAAGGACTCCTTTATTCCACAGTTCTAATAACATACCATTATCGATTCGATTTGTTTCACTGTAACAATCAAAACTTTATCTTTTCCATCTAATCAATTGCGCTTTAATCTGACTTAATGATTACCGTTCTATTAATTAACAATGCAATGATAGCAATTACTTTTTATTATCGCAATCATTTAACAATTAATGATTGAATTTGCTACGGTAAAGTCTGTCAGTTGCACATCATTAAAAGAGCTAATTTGAGAGAAATAAAAAATAGCTATGAGAAGGATGCTATATGCAAAGGAAAAAATGATTGTTAATTTTAAATTGAAAGTTAATTATTTGAAAATTTTATCAGATCTATTAGAAATGATTGAATGAACGAACTGACAAGATAAATTCTTGCTCCCAGCAAGGTTGATTGCCTTTCACTGCGATAGTAGTCGATTTGACATTTTGCAATTTCACCACAGCATACGAATTGAATTCCTCTTAAATTGAATTAAAAATAATTTTGCAAAATTATTTTAAGATAAGTACAGTAAACTGTTAAATAAAAATCAATAATGGGAAATGAAAAAAAAACTTGAATGAAATTGCACAAACAATTATCATTAATTAATCAATCAATTTTATTTGATAATTTATTTAATAATTTAAAAAACATATCGATAAATAAATATATATATATATATATTTGCAGATATTTGCTATCTTTCTAAAGTTGTCATTTTTTTTTCATTGTTATACAATAAAAAGCAAAAAAAATTCAAAAAATATTCAAATAAATTAAAATATAAAGAAGACAATGAAAAAATAAATACATAACAAATACTAAAAAAAAAAATAAAATAAAATGAATACCTCAAACTTAATTCTAATTGGTATCACATTCAGGTTTATGATGTACCTATCGATTACTGTCGTTGTTCAGAGTGAGTATAGGGTATGTATTTTGTTCATTATATATTTGAGGTGTTTGATTTCTTACAGAAAAATTTATTTCTCTAAGTTGCAATTTATTAATATTTGAGTTTGAATGGACAGAGATGACAATTTTATCAGTGTTGTATGTTATATGTCAATAATTTATCCAATATACATAAGATAATGTTTTATGAAAAGTTTTATGAAAAATAAAGTGTAACTTAGTTCGTTGAGATCTTTAATATCTTTCTACAATTAAAAGTATAACCTTAATTACTCCTCCTGCAAAACGTAAAGAAAAAAAGAGAAGAAAATTGTAAGGCTGCATTTTAATTTAATGAAAAAAAAAAAATGAATGAGTAGAAGTGATAAGATAATTTGAAGCAAAGGGTAAATTTATTTATCACTTAAAATTTTTTGCTATCATTTCATCTTGTTATATATTGGAGACGATAGAGAAATTGTAAGTGATAAATTGTTCAATATTACTGGTATGTAGTTTTTAATTAAACTCATTGAGCATTGTATTTTTGATAAGATTAACTAAAAATCAACAATAATTGCTAGATATGAAAAAAATTTGAAGCAATGTAAATAACAGATGTATGAATTATGTTTTATTTCTTTCTCACAACAAATAATGCATCAGTCAATTTGATCTAAACATCATTACTTCAACTTCATTCATTAGGATCTATTTATTTAGCTTTGGGATATGAGAATGATGTTTGATAAATCATGAAATATTTTCATGCTTGTAAGAAAGAAGCAAAGTTCAAATTTCTAAATGCTTAAACTGAAAATTTGTCTTTTTGTTATTTGATTAAATTAATTCTGGTGAAGACTTATTTCTTGGATCTCTTCTATCAATCAATAATTGATGAATTGATTCAAATACATTCGTTGAAAGAAAAAAAACAAAATTATCTTTGAAATGACTCTTCGTTACATTTCCTATTGCTATCAATTCCTTCCAATTATAATTGGACTATTCAACCAATGGGCAAAGTTTTTTCAAAAATTCAAAAAAAACATGCAATTTTTCAATATCATTTCCATAAGCAATAGAAATATAGATTTTGTTGTTTTTAAGCTCTAACATTTTGCATTTATGATTGATATTATTATTATTGTGTTGACAAGAAGACAATAAATAAATTCTTCTATCGTTGTTGTTTTCTTTTCTTTTCAAATCTTTGAGGACAAATTTTTATTGGTACTTAGTGGAGAAGTACATTTATTTTTCGTCTCAAAACTTTTTAAGCCATGTCAGAAATTTGGCTCAGCGAAACAACACTTCAGGGATTACCGATAAGTATGTATTCGGAATTTCATTGATTCTTACCACGCATACGATAGTAATAATTCATACCAGTAATAATAATTCTTGAGATTAACTAGCTGGAACTATCGATTGGCAAAAACAAATGTTGCTATCTGACGTTTACAAAAGTTAGCATGCACTTGTGATTAATTAATGGGAAAATATTAGCAAATATTATAATTTTATGTCAAGTTTATTTAACGGATGGAAATTCCGATAAATTTTAAATTCCAATCATATGTTATTACTATTTACAACTATTAAAATGATATGATAGTTGTATGCAAAGGAATGGGCGAATGCTGCATCCACGAATATTTATCAATGAAATTATCAAGTTAGCTGATAAAGATTGTTATACTTTTGAAAATTTTGAGACTAAAACTCATACTGAAGTTTATTTACTGCAGTATAGTAATGGCTTACATCGATAGTTTTCATTCATCCTGATATGTAATTATCTTTTTTGTAACTACTGTAATTTTTAATTACTGTAATTAACCCAAATATGTCGAAATTCAACAGTAAAATAATACTGGAAATCGTAAAATCAAAAAAAAGTATTAAAATCAAATATTTTTGCGATATGTTTGTGTGTTCAACTGGAAAATTATATTTTCTATTTTTAGGAAAGATTTCAAAAATGCTCTCCTTGGTGACAATGATGTCATTTTTATTGACATGACGCAAAATGGCATGTGCTATTACTAATTTAAGAGCATAAATGAAATTCTTTTTTAAATTAAAGCTTAATGAAAAATATTTGTTAAAAAAAAATTAAATAAAATTTCACACATAAAAGTTAAATTTTAAATAAAAATTAAAAATACAATAATAACAATTTGATTTGTATGATTTACATTGATGGCATAATTGCAATAACTGCAATAACAAACATCGTAACCAACCTTGCGATCCTTGAAGTTGGGCCTTCCTGACTGAAACATTTACTTTTACAGTTAAATTGTTAATTCATCTTTTTTCTTTTATCTATTGGTCTGACATTACACTCATCGTTAAATATTATGTAATGCATGTGATTATGATGTTCTATCACATCATCATCTTGGTTTCTAGAACTTTTTTGTTCGTAATATTTTAAAAATGGAATAATAATTAATAATTTTGCAAATTGAAATTAATTTTATTAGAATTTCTTACTGCTACTGAAATAATCGATATAGCTGATAAAAAGTTAATTCTGATTTTTTTTTTATAAAGATGATGATAATGATGATGACAATAGTAATGAAATATGAACTTACTGGTGATGCACAAGAGCGACATGTCAATGTAGCAGTCGTTTGAACAATTTCTGCTTCATGACATCCTCTAAAGCAATAGCATTACTGAAAAAAATTGAACACTTTCATGAAATAATAAACAATAATAATGATGACAACAATGCTAACTGCTAATACGATAATGATAACAATAATAATGATAATAGTAAGAGTAATAATAGTATTAATATAATATTAATATAGCATTAAGCTCTTCTTAAATTTTTCCATGAAGAAGAGTGAAAAAAATATTATTTCAAGCATTTGTTACTCGATTAATTGAAAAAATTGAAGAAAGCACATAGATTGAAACAGAAAAGATTAATAAATTCTGGATATAAATATGATGATAATAACAGTGATATTAGCTGATAATAGATTTGCTATTGCTAACAGTAATAATTTTTACAATGATAGAAATAATGATATTGAAGAAAATAATAATAACAGATAATAGATAGTGATAATAAAAATAGTAATAAATAATAATAAAAACATAAATAGGCACAGAAATAGAAACATATATAGGCATGTATAAATGTACAAAAGAAATGGAATGAAAGAATCAAATTGTTCGATTATGGTTAAATAATAAATTGTAAAAGTAAAAGAAGATTGGATGCGATAGCTATGGCAGCAATATGACAATGTGATGTGATAGCTGAATTGATGAAATGGACTGGAATAGAATGGAATGAAATGAAATGAAATGATGGATTGAATGGAGGGATGACAAATGCATTTATTACTGATGGAAAAAGCTGAACACTAAATCCTCAGTTAGCGGCTAAGCTTTTCAAAATGCTGCATACGATAAGAATGTATAGGCATGTCATCCATGTAAATATATATATGTATGTGTATGTGTGTGTGTATGTGTGTGTATGTATGTGTGTGTGTGTATGTGGTGTGTGTATATATATGTCATTAATGATCCTCCATCAAAAATAAAAATATGCAAGAATTTTTTTTGCACTAGCAGAGAAGCAGAATGAACTGATAGATAACTGAACTAGTACCACAGATTTAGTCAATAATTTAGTTAGCCTAGCTAGTTGGCTAGGAAGCTAGCAAAGCGCGGACGAAGGAAGGAAGGAAGCCGAAGAGGCTTAGCTGAATAGATAGATCGACTGATAGTATATGTTAGTTGATAGTGCTTAACCATTACCGCTATATTTCTGCTTTTTACTTCCTTTTATTACTAAAAGCCTCAACCATGAAATTAGCTCATCAGGCTTAGGCTTTATAAAATATTTAAATTTATTCAGCTAAGAAAAAAGTGAAACATAGCAAATAAAATTAAATGATCACTGCTGTCTCATAGTTTTTTGCATCTTTCAGCTAAATATGCCTACAGGGTATGTAATGTTCAATTATTCTCATCAGGCCTTTCATGAATCTCGTTAGATTAGCGATTAATTTTGTTCTATCAATCATCTTAACTCAGATTCTTTCTTTCATTTCATTTCTTGGAACATTTTAGAGAAATGCAGTCCTTTTTTGGGCTTATTTCTAAGAAGCTACGAAATTTCATAATCTGTTGTGATGAATTGTATAGATTTCAAATTAATTTGAATGAACTAATAAATGGCTAATCGCTTGTTTAATTTATTCCAGGTCAATTTTTTTATAGTTTTTTTTTAAATTTTTACTTTATAAATTTTGAATAAATTATTTGAATAATTTATGGCAAGCAATAATTGAAATGCTTAGCGTATATTTTAAAATGAAATAAAACTTTCATTTTTCACATCTGCTTTCTTCCGCAACACAAAATTCTTTTAAAGCCCATTAAAACAGTTGAGATTATAAATTATCTTGCTGATATGAATAAAGAGTTTTTTCAAGCCAACCTGCCATCATTATCTTTCAGTCACATTTTAAGTTCTAATGAAAATTCAATGAATGACAAAACTAGAACATGCCACGAAACTTTGTGAAATTGTGAAATTGTTTAAATTTTGATTTTTATTTTAATTCAAATATGAAACAACTAAAATTGCTTAAAATACAACTTCTTGATTTTTTTTCAAATTGATTTGTCTTTTCACTTATTGCAAAAAAAATTTAGCTTTTCCTCTTCACATCACTTCGCTTCATTTTTCAAACTCCTTAGAGATTTGTATCGGCATTTATTCTCGGAAAATTTCCAATCTGCACTACTATGAACAATTTTAATGCAAAATTCAATGTGTGAAATTTTTGGCAATAGAAAAAGGAAGTTGCGGCATTGTTCGAGAAATTTTAAATTCATATTTCTTTGGACCGAATAATTCTTAGCAGTATTATGCACAGCGTAAAATTTTAACTAAAAAATAGAAAATTGAAATATTTAAAAAATAAATAAGTAAACTGGGAAAAAATGGAATACAATAAATAACTCATAAAGTGATAACATGAAATATAAAATCTAAATACAATATATCCCAATGATAATTTAATACTAACCGAAAATTAATATTCGAATTTATTTAAATAAACAAATCAATAAAAATTATCAATTAATATATGATCTAATTGAACCTATCTCATTCATTGTTCGATAATATCCTGAACTAAGATCTAATTAAAGAAAATAAATGAAAAATGTCGATAAATTTCGCATTAAATCAATTCGGCGTTTCCAACAAAAGTAGTGAGAAAGAATGAAATTGAAATGGAATGGGAAAGTTTGGTTTAATTAACGTTTGAAATTTGTATTCATCGCTTCCGTCATTGAAATAAATTGTCACTTCTCGATAAATGTATAATTAAAATGCTAGCTGTTTGGTACATGCACTGCACTGCTGCCGTTAATTAGCAATTAGTAAAACAAGTGAATTCAAATATGCATTTATACGTATGTTGTACGCTTATGTTTATTATATGTATTGCAGTGTGATTAGTTACTAACTAGTAATGAAAGTGAATTCAGTTCTATCTGTGTACTTATGTGTTATACAATTTCATGAAAATTTGATAAATCAATAATTATATTGGAATTACATTTGAATTTGCAATAAAAGCAAAAATAAATAAAAATTTCCTTTTTTTTTTTGAGAATTCGCTGAAACTTTGCAAAATCTTTTATTTTATTAAATAATTTACATAAAAAATAAAAAAAAAATGAAAAACGCGAAGATCATAAGTATGCATTGCTTAATTGATGTTAACCATCAGTCCATTAGTGATTTTTTCTTCTGGCAAATTTAATAATATCAATTTAAAAAAAAAAACATAAGCTGAAATTAATAGAGCATAATAGAAAAAGAGAAAAAAATTGCTTTATTTTCTTCACTTCACGTGAAAAAATATTGAAAAAAAAGCAAAGGAAAATAATATTCGATTGGAGAATAAAATAAGCACTTGGCAATTATTGTTTGTTTTCATTTTCAAAGCTTTTTTCTAAAGTAGAGATTTATATGGAAATATTCAATTTGCGCTAATTACACTAAAGAAGCCGTCGATTTAAAAATCATTTTAAATTCACTTGAATGTAATGAAATTATTTCCAAATTAAGCATAAAGATAGTATTAATAATAAAATAGTTAAAAAGATCAAAAAGATAAAGAAGGCCTAAAAAAATGATTTTTAAAAATTAACCTGCAATTTTTTTTTTTTAAATTTCCATTTCAATCATTTCTGCTGCTGTTCAATGTTGCAATAATTTTCCCATTTATGTACGAAAGTGAATGCTATCAAGAATTTATAATGAATGATTATGGGCATATAATTATCAAAAATGGAAAATAATCATTAATGAATAATTGAAAAGAGCTCAACGAATACTCTTTGATTCCAAATTTTTTAAAAATGATTTTGAAAAAATCATAAATAAATTTATTGATGCAGAAGATAGGCATACTTCATGAAGAGAGGAAATTAGTTTGTACAATCGTCAATTGAAATGTCAATCTTTGTCACGATAAAGTGATTTTCATTTAATGCATTTGAGGTGCAGTTTTGCAGTTTGCAAAAAAAAAAAAAATCATACTATGAGAGAAATTATGATTATGATGATATTGTGAGAAGATAAATAGCAATGCTTGAAGAAGTATGTCACAAAGAGATGAAAAGATCGTTAAGTATATTTGACAAACTACTGCTCTCATAGCAGGGTAAGAGATTAGCAGAAGTAGGGAATGAAAAAATGCATTACAAATTAAAGTTACTGAAAATGATCTTTTTCGTTGAGACAAAAAAATAGGAATGTGAATATGCTACGCAAAACAAAACAATGCGGGAAAATAGCGAAGTTTTTTAAAAAAATTATAATTACAATTATAATTTCGATTACTTACACAATTATCAAACAATTTTGAAATTTTTAAATTGCTACAATTTAAATTTAGAATAAATGACCATAAATAGTTAACTACTCGCAGCTAGAAGAAGCTGAAAATGTCACACTTGGATATGTGAAAAGGTGCTGATTCTATTAATAAGCGTCGTGTTACTGCTATGATAATTTCGAAAAAAATAAATTTATTCTTACCTTCAATTTCAGCCTCTGTTACGTTTTTCCCTTCTAATTGAAAAATGAAAAATTAACGAAAATAATTCATAATTAGGGAAAAAGAAAGTGAATGTTTGGAATGAAACAGAACAACAAGATGCAAAAGAAATACCTCCTGGAAACTTTTGCTTATTTTTGAACATTTTAAAAAGTAATAAAGCGAAAGAAAATAAAAATTGGTTAAGTTGAAGGGCGGAAGCAAATGTGTAATTAGTTATGCATTATATTTTATCTCGCAAAAGAAATATTCGTTTTTTTGTTCTTCATATAAAATTTAAAATAAAATTCCAAAAACTTGTCGCAAGTTGCAAATGGAAAAATTGAAAAATACAATAATTGTTATAATTATTCACGTAATTATTAATTATTGTCAATTATAACAATTATTGCTGGTGATAATTATAGAAATAAGAGTCATTCTGCACTTCAAAAGTTAAAATTGAAGTTAATCTTGTTATATGGCGATAAAAGTTATCCTAAATCTGAAAAATTCTCGACCGAAAGTGTTTAGACAGAAATGATTCGCAGTCGAACAATTTAACTTGAAGCCATTGTTGATCCAAAATTTTTATGCAGAAATTATTACTTATCTAACGAATTCAGTTGGAAGTCATTCCGAACCCAAAGAATTCTCAAACTATTATCCAATCATACATTTTCATTTCATTCCCTAATTACTTTATTCATTCAGTATGAGAATGGCACATTAGCAATAGCAAACTGATAGCTTGCTGTTAATGAGAGAAGCGCAATTTCAAAGCTAAAAGTCATTAATTCAGAATTATAGTTGTTTTATTAAATGCATCATTTTGCATACTTTTTGCTGCCAAATAATAATAATGATAAGATTAACAGCTATAATATAAATAATAGCAATAGTAATAATAATCAAAGAAAAATGATAGTCAATAATAATAATTGAAATTCACCTGCATGTATATATCGGCTCAATCATTAATATTATTATTGCTTTATAGTTATAATTTATTTTTCGATTTGCATATGACTACAGAAATGACTACATTTTTGTTATTATTGCTGATACTTATATTATAGTTGTTAATATTATTTTTGAGACTTGGAAAGGATCATAAGAACAAAACAATAGCAAAAGAATTTCGAATAATTCTAAACAAACAATGAAATTCACTAGAATGCTTGCTTATGCAAATTATTGATATACAATACAAATAATAATTTTTTATTTTCTTTTTGTTATGGATATCCGATTACTGGATATTGTTACTGGATGAAATAAAAAAAACGAAATTTTAAATATAAAGATTTGTAAATGCAATGATGCTTGAGAGTGAAAATATTTGATGAATAAATTGAAAAGAAATTTTAAAGTTTTCAAGTTAATGAAGACTGACAAATTTAAATCAACTAATATGAAAAGACTGATACAATTAAAATAGCTCATCAAAGGTCACATTGAGGTCATCATATAGAGCTAATTTTGAATACTTCCAAGCACCTTGGAAAAAAATGATTGATTCGTTCAATTGAATTAGAAAGAAAAATAGAAAGAGAGTGAGGACAACAAAGCTCTGAGATAGTTTCTGTTGGCTGAAAGCGATTAATAAAATAGGAAATTAAATTTCGAAATTCCATTCTAGATTTATGAAATTTGAGTTTTTTTGCGAAGTTTTCCAAGAATTCTAAAGTTTATGCTTTCCTAAATTGCATTGCTGCATTCATAGCATATTAAAATTTATATTCAAATCCTAAATGATATAAATAAAAAATAATGAGAAATATGGAAAATAAAGAGATATTATCTATCATAAAATATACGTAGCCTTTCAAATGATTTTTGCAAATATAATCTGAAATTAAAAAATTTGCAATGAAATCCAAATATGAAAGAATAATAAAGCCTGGAATAGAATTTCCATTAAATAATGTTTAAAGAAGGAAAAGTAAATGAAGAAAAAATGCAAAATGGAACTGACTGAATGAAACGCTTGGAAAGGCAGTAATAAATAAAACATTAAATCTTGAACAGTCCTAATTTCGTTCAATTTTTACGACTTTTTTGAGAGACGATGAAAGTTTAGAGAGAGGGGAAAATTACGCGCAATTTCTCATTTCCATTTCAACCTCTTTCACACATTTAGATAGCTCAATTGCTACATCCAGACATTTCCCATCCCAGAACATACTTCCAAAAAAAACTTTTCCTTTCGTACTTACGAAAACAATTGACAGCTTAAAAAAAAATTTCAACAAAGAAAATTTCATGAAAAATTTATTCAAAAGCATAATTTTGTTCTATTATAGAAAATGCTAAACAAATCACTTGGAAAATTATTGATTTTTAGAAAAGGAAAAAAAGAAAAATTTTCTCTCTCTAATTATCTTACTTTCGGTTCTTTAAATATGCATCAAATTTCTAGAAATAGGTCAAATCATTAAATTCCAATAAGAAACTTTTTATGCAAAGGCGCGACAGACATGTGACATGTATTTGTGGATAGGGAAGTCAATGATGGAACAAATTGTGATTTTTACTAAAAATTTCACTTTTTTTACCAGGAAAATTCAGTGCCATAACGACAAAAATTGAAGTTGTGACACTGTGAAGGAATGATTAGTATAATTGTTGGGTATGCTCCATTACTTCCATTGGTATGATTGACATATTTATAGTGATAAAGAATGAATGAATAATGATTCTGACGGCAATGGAATGCATTTGAAATTCCCGTCCAGTTTATGGATAATAATAAATCTTAACAATCCTTTTAATAATATATAAAGACATTCTTCTTATTTACGATTAGATTAAATAATAAACGATTGGAATGAAATCATTCAGAACCAGTTTTGCCCATATCGATTGGTTAAGAGTTCGCATATTTATTATAACATAACTAAAAAGAATAGTGGATTAGTTTAATTTACAGTATCCTCAATTTTAATTCATTTATAAAAAAAGAAATGCAATTTTGTAGATTTCAAAATTACAAATTTAACCATAGCATTTTCATATAAACAAATAACTTATTTTTCATCAATAAATTAATTGATTAATTGAAATATCATAATTTAAAAACTAGAATCAATTCAAACATCGATCTATTACTTCATGCGCAGGTCACCAAAAAATATTGCATGGAACCAATGCATGATTGAATGATTTGTTTGCAAGAATTAAATTCAAATATTTTTATGACCTACAAATAAAATATTGCCGAAGTTTTTCAATGGATATGAGAATTGATTTTTGCATGAGACTTCAAAATTGAATTACTTCAATAGCAATTTATTATTTCACTTGTTGCAAGCATAACTTTGAAATGATTTAATTCCGGAACAAATGCTCAACTCATCCTGGATTCCAGAATAATGGAAAAAGGATCTGAATTCTGAATTAATGAATGTCATACAGCAATTGTTTCGATTTTCTATTTTCATATTATTTTTAAACTGTAGCAAAAAAAAAAAAAAAAAAAAAATTGTACAATGCTAACTTACAAAAAAAGCAACAAGAAGCTCATTTGAATAGTTTTTCCAGTGAATATTAAGGTAAGATACATTACAAGTAAGTCTTAAGATCATAAGATACGATTATAGCTATCCTTAGTGAGCCAAATAATTTGACATTGGAAATAGCTAATTACATCATTTAAATCAATTCGAAAATAATAGCACTGAAATATACTAAACTTTTCGACTTTTTGTACAAATGGATTCAGAAATCTTATTTTTGACATCTTTTTGACCTTTTCAGCGTAATCGCCAATTATTTTATTTTTTAAAAGATATATTATTTCCTTTCAGGAGTTAAAACTAAAGAAATTCTTTGGAGATTTGCCTCTTTTATAAAGATCTTACAAGATTTTACTGCAAACCACAGAAGACCAGTTTTCAATGCGAAAATTCAAACTGCAGGACGCGACCAAACTTCATTATATTTTTAATTTATTGAATTAAACTGCCATGGCCAAATATTCAGATTTGTGTAAAGCAGAAAAGCTCAATGTTTTAGAGTTATTAATTGGAAACAATTGATTAAAATTTTGTTATCTATATTCAATGTTAAATTATTTGGCTCAGCTCTACCCATCTTAAATCAGATAGATACCTTTAGGCTTGCTTGCAGTGTTAGGAGATGTGCCTTACTTTAATTCTCGTTAGAAAATATATCCACGTGATTCCTGCTGTTATTTATAGCTAGCTGCTAGAACCTTTTGGTACTTCAGTTCAAGAACAATACAGATCAAGTTGAAAAGATGATGTTAAAATATTTCCAGTGTGACATCTGTCGGCAGCTGATTTAGTTCTTTTTTCTATTATTCTAGAATCAGGATAATTTGAGTAGTTTCAAATGTATATACACAGAGCGTATGTACTATATATTTCATTACAGAAACCATCTAATAAATTACTACCGTGCCGATTGGCAGCCAACAATATTAAAATTGGAATAATATCGAACAATATTAAAATTGGAATAACACAATAACAAACAATATCGAAATTAAAGCAAATCGAAATGCACAATATAATCAGATGAAAATGATTTGTGCCATTTCAACATCTCTCATATTTTCTCAAAGTGATTGAGTGACATTAACTGTAAAGAGTTTTCGAAGTAATTTCAGCATACAGAGAATACAATAAGCTAAATCTAAATCACTTAGAAATTAGTAACATTTTGGACTTTGTAAAGTGCACATTTTAGAAATATGAAATTCTGCTTTCTTCAGAATTTTATTTAAAAAAATCTTTCGTGCTTAGGAAAGATAGATAGGTTGGAAAGAGCTGACAAAGAATAGAATTAAGTTGCAAGAATTAAAAACTCGTCTACGATTTTCTAAGAGACGATATGATCATCAATTGATACAAAAAGCAAATTTAAATATTGTAACAACTCACGGTCCAAGAATGATCAGAGCAGCAGAAGGATCCAATTCAACTTCTAATAAAAGAATAAGCAAAAATGTTTCGATGTGAAACTCCATTTGATTTTACATTTCAAATTCAAGGCTTGATCTAATTGCTTTAGTTAGGACAATTCGTTTAAGATTGAGCTTTTAGCAACTACATAGTGCATATAGTTTTCGAGGACAACTTGAATCACTGATTTTACGTTACTTTTTTATGCTACCACTGAAAGTTATATTTTAAAACAAACTGCCTGATTCAACTTATCAGTAGCAAAACTAACACTTTGTTAATTCATTCAAACTACCCAAATTTCATCGCTAACAAGACAACATATCGAGAAGAAAACTATTGAATAATTGGCCAAGATTTATGTGACTAAGTAAAGCATGTCTATTTAGAGCATAACTTACTGTATACACATGAATTTACCAAAGATAATTTACGGTATTTCAGTCAACTAGCAGTATATTTTAAAACTTAGGCATGAACCTACTGAGCACATTTATGCACTATTTAACAATTAAAAGAAATAAAATGCAATTAATATTTAATCTATATTGATTGCATATCTATATTCAAAGAAGAAAGAATAATCACAGATTATTCTTTCTTCTTTGGTGGTTGCCAAGCTGCCATCAAATGGTATGAGAAATACATGGCAAAAATGTGTATCTGTAAGGCGATCGCGAAAAAAATGTACCAAACAATAACCATTGGAAAATTCCCCCGAAATGCTGGTGCTTGATTAGTCATAATATCACGCAAATAGCTGAAAAGTCCCGGCAATTCTCCACCAATACCTACTGCACAAGGTAAAATTCCCACAACAAATTGCCCATAGTAATGATTACGCAACAAATTTATCTGCAATTATAAAATATGCTTTTGAACAAGAATAACAGATCAAACTACAAATACATATACTGTCGATAAGAGAAGATCTATCTTACCGTTTTTAGATATTGTAAGTTCAAAATTAATTATGCTTCTAATTGAATTGCATGAATAAGTATGAAAATGAATTAACTCAAGTAGCAAATAATTCAAATGCCTTATTAATTAATTATCCCTACTTCATGATCTATACAAAGTTGCTAAAAATGATCTTATCCATATGAATACTAACCTTATTTCGTTTAAACGACATCACAGCAAATATTATTGGAATGAATGAAAAGCACCAAACATATTCCCATGGATATGCATTGGGTAGTTGAAGATTCTGATAAGATTTCCACTGTATGCCAAAGCCTTCAACAAGCACTGCACCAACCACTTTAACCCACAATGTCAGCAACAACAGCAAATGAAGACCGAACAATAGTTTCAAGTATATCTTGTACTGCACACTATAGAATATTTTTTGTTTCAAATTTAAAAATACATTAAAAATTTTAAAATATTTTATTTTTATGAAAGATATAATTTCAACTATAATTTTGTCATAAATATAACATAATTGGACAGAGATAGAAATGATAATAACATTGTTAAATGTAATAGTACCTGCAATGATAATGTGCTGCAATTCGTTGTCGATGCCTGAAGTCTGTTCCATCAGTACCGGTAGCTCGAGGACCAAATCTTGATGACATTTTCCTAAATAATAAATCTCTTGAAAAAAAAAACAAAAATTAAAAGCTAACTTAACAAATAATTAGTTGAAATCATACAAACATACATTTACACAAATAATTTCAACGTTAATAATTAGTCATTTTATAAACTTTAAAATATTTAATTTCTTTTTCCCATATCAAAATTTTTTTCCTTTCTTCTTGCCAATTACTTTCTCTTCAAATCATCTATTTTTAAATAAAAAAAAAAAAAGTACTAAAAAAGAGTGCCGCATAAGAAAAGAAACAACTATCGAATTTTATAAAATGGACAAAATATTAGCTAGGCAACTTTGACCATTAGTCATATGGACAATTAATGATTGAGATGACCAGAAGTTCAGATTACATATATCCCTCTAAATTTTGCCCATCGAGTTATCGGACTTTTTATCTGTTTCTCTCAAAAAAAAAATGAACTGACGGCCTTCCGTCAAATACCAAGCATATAAATTTGTTTATGGCGCGCGGTCATTTTTTTCCCGTGGATTTTGCTGGTGATGGCAATCCACTGAGATTTCGAGGTTTTTGTTTTATTTTAGAATTTATTTTTGTGAGTGTGCTTACTGGACATATTTGGATTGAGATGTCCACTATCCGCGCAGTTCAATGGATATTTCATATCGAAATTTTGAGGCGTTTTTTTGCTGTCCTATAATTTGCCCATCTGTTCATGCATTCTTCTGCATTAATTATTTTTATTTATTTATTCAAACTTTAATTATTTTTATTTATTTATTCCAAAATTTTTGTTTGTTGCTTTCTCCAATGAATAATTCATTAATTTACTTCAAAGTGCGTTGTATTTTCTTGAAATTTTTATTTTAGCATTCTCTAATTTTGATGTTTATGTGATTGTTTTACATAAAGTATTATTACTATTCTAATTTCATCCATTCATTTGTCTTAATTTTGAGATTTTTGAAATTGATCAAGCGTAATCGATTTGAAATTTAAAAAATTAATCAGACTTCATTTCGATCATAGCTATCAAAAAACATTAGATTTGGAGAAAATCCGAGACTGTAGATGTCATGGTTATTTTAGGAAATGAAACGTCAAAGATTGAATGGTCACATAAACGATGGTGATGGTTATGTTCCGTATGTGGAAAAGCTTTACAGGTACAGCACTGAATGAATTCTGATAGTAATTTTGTATAATAGTTGCAATTTTATTCATTTCGAAAATTGTCATTGATAGATTTACAAATAATACGGTGGTTGTGCTTAAAATACAAAAAAAAAATTTTAGTTCGAAATGAAATTTGAAATTCTGCATTCGTTAAATTCGTTCAATTCAGAATTTCAGTTCATTTCATTGAAATTTATATTATTAATTCTGAAAGGGCAAGAAAAATAGATTTGAAAGCAGTTGAAAAAAATTTTTTTTTGTTGCCAATTATACTACAATCTAGGTACATGTATCAGTAATTAAGAAACCGGAAAATTTTTTTTTTGAAAAGTACAAAATGTTACAAATATTTTATATTTTATTAGATAAAGTGTGAAATAAAACATTGGTTGGGAAAAAAATCTCATAGGGAAATAGCCGGATTAATTTATAAATGTTTGTGATTTTGGAGCAATTATGCTTGAAAAATTGAAGTTTTCTGTAATTTTTGAAATTTTAAAAATTAACGTTCAATTTGTCAAATTTAATGCCAAGGCAGTTTGGTTAACGTTATTTATAAGCTGGTTAAAGTGGAAGCTATGTATATAAATTTTTTTCTTTTTAAAATATATAAATTGATTCTGTATGATATTCTTAAAAAATGACTTTGATATTCTTGGCGAACTATTTATAGAAAAACAGAAGGAAATTATGAAGAAGCTGGTGGATTTATGGATGACGACGATGAATATGCCAATATACGAGAACGTATAGCAGAAGCGCATCAAAAGCGTAAAATTTATTTGAATGCCAGAAATTATTGATGAAATTATTTCAAATCGTTTGGAGGAAGGAGCCATTAGAGAGAATTGCAAAATTATATTTTGTGTTAGATGTTAAATAATGCTAAAATTTAATTATAATTGCAGGCGCAGATGAAGCAGCAGCTAATTCAAATTCTCTAGTTCCACCTGATGATTGCATTGACTGTAAAAAGCCACTGTGTAATTCTTACTTATGGGAAAAATTCAATCATCCTGTTTGTGACACATGCAGGTTTTCTATTGATAATTTTAGCAATAAATTCGTCTTTTCAGTTCTTTCAGTGCGATTAGTTTTACTATAATAATTGGAAATTTTTATTTTTCACGATTATGAATTTTTCAATTTATTGAATGACAATTATCTCTTTCATTGAGACAAATCACCGCCATGGAAATTGTACACGTTCGGGACTCAGTACTGATTGTTTGAAATAGGAAAACTATTATGTTCTTTCGGGTTTGGTTGGTTATTGCTAGAAAGGAAGCGGTAGTGGTCTTAATTCTAGAAGTACATTTCGTTCCCAGGAAATTGATTTGGGTTAAATACAGTGTTTCAGAGAAGGTAAAGATGATTACAAATTAGTTTCACGGACGGAAGCCAAGAATCAGTACTTGTTGAAGG
Organism: Mansonella ozzardi; assembly: GCA_029876185.1. Lineage (NCBI taxonomy): Eukaryota > Metazoa > Nematoda > Chromadorea > Rhabditida > Onchocercidae > Mansonella > Mansonella ozzardi. The sequence goes on along the minus strand of JARVGP010000009.1, from coordinate 95,512 downwards.
ATTGTGATCTTGATTTGCGTAAACCAGTTTTGAGGTTTATTTCGAAAAAGAATCCGCACAATCCTCGTTATGGTGATATGAAGTTGTATCTTAAAGCCCAGGTATAATTTAAAGTTGATATAGTTTTCTTATCTAAAGCCTGTTAAAAATGCAGTATGAACCTTTTGTTAAAAATGCATTGGTGTAATATATAGTTTTTTAAAAAAAAATCTAAATTATTATAAAATAGGAATATTTAGTTTAGTATTTGGTCCTATTTGATAGGACATACAATAACTGATTGGAATTTATTTGAAGTTCATTAACTAAATGTTAGTGATAAATAAAAAATTCACTGGTACAACAAACAATACATCCCAAGAAAAACTATCATCTGGGAAGAGCTATTTTGTACCACGTGGTTTTTTATGCGCAGCTTTTTCATATGTTTGTCTATTGCAAACTATTCATAATTTTACATTGCACTGAGTTCAGAAAACTTATTTCGGTGTTCTCCAGTTAATTATGTCCATCAGCTTTATTTAAAACATTTTAGTCTTTGTCTTCTCCATAACATTCTTAGTTAAGAGTTTAACTAATTAAATAGAGCAAATTGCTAAGCAGCTTTTTCAGCTGTTTTGCCAAAAACGGATTTTGCAATGTTAAACTTTTTTTCCATTGTTTACAGTTGTTATCTTGGTACTTTATACAAATTTTCTTAGCTATAATACTAAATGAAGCAATTTGGGAAAAAAGTCCAGCTTAAGTTTAAAAAAAAATTTTCCTCATTCATAATTTAATGCTATTGCTTGTTATTCATGAGCATTTGTAGTTGGAGCAGCGTTGCTTGGATGTGTATGGATCAAAGGAGGAATTTGAAAAGGCTAAGAAAACACGTACCGTACAAAAAGAAACACGATTAGAAAAGCGCTTCGAGAAAAAAATCAAAGAAATGAGGCAGCAAGTTAGATTTCATGCAGTTTTTTTTTTTTTCAAGATAATATTTGAATATGCGTGAAATCATTACAGTTATCGATTTTTATATAGTTAATATATTCTAACAAATGATGTAACACTTTCGACGTAAACACTTATTATCGAATTAGTTTTGTCACAAATTCGTTTCTTGGGATCATTTTTTATTTCAGATTATTAGTTCAATTTTTATAATATTTCCGTCACATCTAGAAATTTCCAGGTACATGGATCGAAAACTTTTAGACCTAACTATGGTAAAGCTCACGATCATATCTATGGTGATGAAGGATATGATTCGAAGAAGGATGAATATTGGAAAATATGCAAAATATGTGAATACAAATTGACTTATGAGAAGTTATAATCAGAATTGTTCTTATAAGAATAATTTGGTATTATTTTTCAAGTGGGAATAAATCTATGTATAGGCTAGGCCATATACCAATTTCAGAAGATGTTGTAGTTTTAGGCCGCTAACAATCGTCTCTGTAATGAGTATTTGACAGTTGCCAGAAAAATATTATATTTGAATAATGTTCCTTTGAAAAGTGGGAAATCTTTTATGAATGAGACATGAAAGTTAGGAAATATGCCTTTAGATTTTAGTGTATATCTGATCTCCTCGTATTCTTTTTCCATCCATCATTATGTGCTATTTTGTTCATTTGTCTTCGTGTACGATACTGAAATGTAATGAAAAATTTAATTTTGATACCATCAAGCAAAATTAAAATCTCAACGATTTACTTGCATATTACATTAATTACAGTACACTTGCTACATGTTGCACAGTGCATGTTACCAGAAAATTTCTAAATGTTTTTGTGAATGATCTAAAATTTGTGAATCAACTTGGAATTTTACTCATTGCTTGAGTTCATACAGTTCTGAACTGATGGTAGAAAATGTCGATGAGCAAGTATTCCATAAAAGAATTCATACTATCCCAGTCGATGTCTGTCGGAAGATTTGTACGGGTCAAGTTATTATCACATTGGCAGGTGCATGTAAAGAACTAATCGACAATGCTTTGGATGCTGAGGCCAAGACAATTGGTTTGTTTACCATTGTTAATAATAATAATGAAAAAAAAAAGAAAAAAAAAAGCTATTCCACTGTTATGATGATATTACACTGATACTATTTTAGAAAAAACTTTTTATTCTTTGAATTTTAACTTTTCGATAACAAATCAATCAGATAAAACTGCATATAGTCGTAGATACGACTAGTTGTTTTAGCATGTTATTCAAACATTTAGTTTTGAAAGTGGTAAAAATATCGAGACTGAAAGCTGAGATCTTTGTAAGTTAGACAAAGTAATTGCTACAAACATTGCAGAAGTACGAACTAAAAAAATGGGATTTGAAAAAGTGGAAGTGATTGATGATGGTATTGGCATTCATTCACTCAATTTCGAAGCTTTGTGTAATTTTTTAACTTAAATGAGACTGAGAAATGTGACATGACAAATTAATGTCTAATAAATGCCAGTCAAATAAGTCTAATTGTCATCAAGCATTTTTCACCACAACGAAACTTTCCAGGCTATATGTAGAAAAAAAAAGAATTTCGAAAATTTGAGAAATAATTCAAATTTTGTATATCATATATCAGTTCTTTGTTCATTATTTCTTACTTTTTAGGTAAGCCACATTCTACATCGAAGCTTACTAATTTCTCTGATTTTAATCAGCTAACAACATTTGGCTTCCGTGGTGAAGCTTTAAGTTCATTATGCGCTGTTAGGTTGGTCCCTTTTTTGTTTCCATGCAAGAAAGGTTAATTAAATTATAAGCATTGCACTACTGAGAGGTTAATGTCTTAGGATTTTTAATTAATATTCAGGAATACCCCATAATTGGTTTCCCGTAGTTTCCGGGTTTCCTCAAATCACTTTATTTTTGTTAATTTTTATACTTGTCTTTCGAAAGTAGATTACTCAGTAATCTAAATTTCAACATTAATTGCTTTTAAAATAAGCAAGATTTTATTTGTTTCCTTTGAAAATGAACTTTATTTCCTGTTTCAGTTCCCTCTGTATTACAACCAGACATAGAGATGAAATTATGGCTACAAAATTACAATTTGATCACAGCGGATCTATAAAATCACGTGAGAAGTGTGCGAGACCTGTGAGTTTGAATTTTTTCTACACTTATTGTCCTATGATGTTTTTTCAAGGAATTGAAGCGAAACTCTTTTAAAAAGATATGTAAAACTATATAAATAAATTCAGTTTCATTTATTTGTTCATGAAAATTGTCTTTATGAAAGGAATCCCAAGATTTCCAGGATATTTTCTGCACTTTTTTCTAGATTGGTACTACAATTTCAATCAGCAATTTGTTTGAAACATTACCAGTGAGGAGAAAAGAATTTGAACGAACTATTAAGAAGACTTTCACTAAACTTCTAAATGTTATGCAATCATTTGCTTTATCCCGGGCAGATGTACGATTTGTTGTAAATAGTCTGATGGATGGGTAAGTTTGTAATTGTTTGAAATATTGAGTGATTGAATGTTTATTTTAGCATTATCACTGATTAATCTCATTTTCTACAAAAAATTGATGTAGCCGAAAGGTGATAAATCATTTCAAAGCTTCTAAGCAGTTTGATTGATCAAAAAGTGATAGTATGTTATTATATCTTTAAAAAAAAAAGTATTTCAGCAAGCAACATCAAGCATTGGTAACACCAGGTGGTAATGCACCAGTCAAAGATATTATTGTCAATCTTTTTGGTGCTCGTTATGAGAAAGGTGCAATCTTGGATATTGTTCAACATGAACCAGATGAATCTATATGCGCTCTTTATGGTATATCTGATAATTCCAAATTTGATGACATAAAGTAAGCTTTATTCTTAATGATATAACTTTATCTTAAAACTTTTGTCTTTAGTACTATTATAGTTGGAAGCATGAAATAAATGAAACTATTTCAAGTTATGTTATCTATATGCTTATGTCTCAACTAAATCTGATTATTATCAGTTAGCTCTAAATGTTAGCATTTCAACATGTTAAGGAAGTTTAGAAAATTCTAATTATTGTAGAATCACTGGTTACATAAGTTCTTGTGTACATGGACAGGGGAGAAGTTCAGCTGATCGACAGTTTATTTATTTCAACAAGAGACCGGTCGATTATACAAAAGTTGCTTGATTTTAATTCTTTACTAATTTTTCATTTTTCTGAACACTTGGAAACTGTATTCCTTTCAGCTTTGTCGAATAGCAAATGAAGTATATCAGCAGTACAATCGTGGGCAATATTGCATGCTTATTCTTTTTGTTGATGTCCCTCCCGGTATGTTTTCTTCTTTGTTAAAGTAATCGTATAGTATCCATAAGATTGATCTTGATATCTTCAACAAATATTTGAGAAAGATATTAATATTGGTTTTTGCAGGGCAACGCTGGAAATTTTTTTTTTAAGCAACTATATCTTCATACGTTTTTGATTTTATTAAGATTATTTTTATTTACTATGATTATCTCCTTAATATTACCTCGAAGTTATGAAATAAATTGTGACTTAAAAGTTCTAGTTACTTTAGTTTATAATGAATACATAGTGTTAGTTTTGCTTAATTTTTTTCGTCAGTATTCAAAGCCTTCATGGTATGACTGAAGACATTTGTATATTACAACACAATTAGCAAGCAATCCGAGAAACGTCTTTTTCGAGTTTAGCGTATCATTGCCTTGGTTTTGGATGTTAGTATAATAATTTAAAAGAAAATGGAATTTCTTCTTTTCAGAAAGTATTGATGTGAATGTATCACCGGACAAACGTTCAGTATTTTTCGAACGTGAAAAGGAACTGTTTGCCTTGTTACGTGCTTCGTTGCTGGCAACTTTTGCTCCACATCTTGGACATATCGATACTTCAAATCGATGTGCTGATGACCTGTCGCATTTAGGTTTATTTCTTACAGTTTTGTATGTGTATATAAAATTAAATAATCTTTCATTTTTCAGTTTAGTTTCCTACTTGAGAATCATTAATTACAATCACTGAAATAATTATTTAAGTTTTTACATAGTTTTTTTAGAAAAGCCTATTTTTTTGGGGAATAGCTCCAGTACGTTGTGCGAAATATAATGAGACTTGGGTATTCCAAACAGTACGAGAAAAGTTAGTTAGCATTAATCCAGTTGAGCTGACAACAATTAATCGAGTATATAGACGGACGTGAAATTGCTCTCTTGACGAACTTTTAGAGACCTTCTAAATGCAGTCTGATGTATATAGCAATACTGTCGTTTTGAGATCTATATTTATATCGAAAAAGCCAAGAAAAATATTTTTATCAGTATTAGTTGTAAGCAGTGCTAAGACCATGGATTTTATCTTGCAAAGATTTTATTTTTTTAGAATCAAATTTTTGAGAAGGTTCAGTTCTGAATATTTAATATTATCAGGTAGAAAACTGCTCTCGTAACTTTCACTTTTGGCTGAAACAAGAATTGAACCTTTTGAAACCTTTGCAAAATAGTTGTTGAGTTATCGAAATTTATATTGGTTTTTTTTTTTAGAATCCATGGATGACTCTTTTATTCATTTAACTCAACTAAATGATAACGCTGATTCATCTGGTATATCTGCACAAGATCTATCATCTTCCGAGTCACAAAACACTGGTCCCTCGACAACTATTACTTTTGCGAGAGATAAATCACGTGGACCGAGTATAGATCTCTTGAATATCAAAGGTAGATTCTGAGGATTGTCAACCGGCAGTTGAAGGGTGACATAGTTTAACATATTAAATTTCACTACACTAATTATGTATAGTTGCATCCTTAACATTGTATCCGTAAGACTTCATTGAAATCAAAATCGATTTCACTAGGGTTATTGAAATACGAAAGATAGCCATAATGACTGTAAAACAATTGCTTGATAATTTTATGGGATTTCAGCGGAAATTTTATTTGAATTTGATCTTTGATATTTATTATGCTAAGTGAATTGAGTAGAAATTTCGCTAAATTTTTTCAGAAACTGTAGAAAAAACTAGAAAAAGAGCTGCTCCAAAGGATTGTTCTGAAAAGCCGACTTCTGTTCAAAAACGGCCTGCAGCAAATTTATTTGAAAATTTTGCATTTAAAGTGATACCTCATAGTTCCAAAGAAAATACAACTGATAGTTGTACGACAAACGACGAAGCATCCCATGGATCATCTTCATTTGATCAAAGAGAAGATGTTGATTTTAGGCATGTTAGCTGATATGTTTTCTTCATCTAGTAAGCAGTGATTCATTTGTGTTTATTAATATGCTTACGGTAGGATATTTCGCTTAATATTTTACAACTGAAATATTTGATATCATAAATATGATACTTTTTGTAGACTGAATAGGCATGATAATTGTCATTCAGACAAAAATATATGATTATAGACAAAAAGGACGAGGTCAATTTCAAAAAAAGCAAAAAAGGAATTTTGTCCAATCAATTTTTAATGGTATCGCGTGTTTTCAAGTCAATATTATCAAAAATTTTCAGAGAAACATCGTTACAAGCTGTAGTGGCGAGCGCATCGAAAGATGAGAATGTTGTAATAGTACCACAGGAAGATAACGATTTCCCCGATCTCAGTGGTGATGATGATGATAATGATAATGATGGTGATGATGATGATAATATATCAAATATAACCGTGAAAGATGATCAAGTAAGGAGTTTATTTCTGAGACTTACTTTTGCTTTTATTTATGAAATCATTAATAACTGTCGATTTTTTTTTTTTGATTTTACTTATCGGTATTAAATGAATATTCTAATAGCTCTAACGTATATTTTCAGTTATGATAAGAGTATTTTTTCTTCTTTAGTATTTCGGTATTCTCATTTTGTTAAATGGCATATTCAATAGAAGAGCCACAGTTAAAATATTGATCTGTAGAATTTAATTATGTTCTTGTTTTAAGAATTGCAAATCTATTTTGAAAGCAGAGAGTAATTGTGACAATGCTCGTCGAACGCAGCAGACAATATCATTCTCAATGATCGATTTCAAAAATCATATGAGCAAAGTAAGTATTTGTTATTTTCTTTTGTTAGAAAGTATTTTTGTATCAATTTCTCTTTTTTTTCAATTACTAGTAATAAATATTTTATCTTTTTAACTTTGTTTCAAACAATTTTATTTTATAGCTGCATTTAAAAGTGTCGAAAACTACGTCGAACAATTGTGACGATGATGAAACAGTAACAGAATCATGTACGGAATTTCGTGTTGTTAATTCCGAAATAGCAGAAAATGAATTAGCAGCTTATATCTCGTTAGTTCTAATTTTTATTTCCTCTACTTATGAACACCTATCGAAAGTTCAAAATGATTTTTTTGGTAACTAATTTGATTAATGAAAGAGTAATCGTAAATTTATATCAGGAAAAAAGATTTTGAATCTATGGAAATATTGGGACAGTTCAATAAAGGTTTCATTATCGTTCGATTGAATAATGATCTTTTTATTGTTGATCAACATGCTAGCGATGAGAAATATAATTTTGAACGATTCCAGAAAAAAGCACGTATACAAACGCAACAATTAATCAGGTTTTTGCAAAAGTTTATTTAAATTTTCGAATATTTTGGATATAGTAATCTATTTCAAAAGTATCTATTCTTGAAAGTCTTTTTCAACAACACAATGGGCAATGGGACTGGAATCGTGGAGTCTGGAATCTAGAACCAGAACCCCTAAAGATTTCGAAATATATTTGCCTATTCGATGGACTTCCAAAATGTTGTATCTCACATAATAACTCGTCTAGTTAGTTCTCTAATTTAAACTCATGAATTTATTTCAGTCCACGCGTTTTGGATCTTGGAGTAGTAAAAGAAGCAATATTACGCGACAATGTTGATATATTCAGTTACAATGGATTTGAATTTCGATTTGATGATGAAGGTATATTCTGACTGTTAACTATTATTGAGCATAGCTTTTTTCGCTTATTGACTGTTATCGAAGTATTTAGAATTCTTCAGCTTTATTTTGGATATAAGCATTTTCTCACTCCAAATTCAAGTTTAAATTCGTTTACAATAATTTTTTAGTTTTAATTGTCAAAATTACTTTTTTCCTTATCAAATCTTAAATTTAGCAGTCCCAATACCGTCCAATAATTCTCTCAAATTATTTTACAGAAGTTGTTGGTAAGCGTACGTTATTGACTGCAATACCAGTTTTGCAAAGTTGGCAATTTAGTGTATCAGGTATGAAATTTTAATAGTCACTTTTTTTTCTCTCTAAAAGAGGAGTTATGGGAGAAAAGATTGCTGTATATGTATATGCGGTATATGGCCAAGTATACACGCTGTCAGTCTCTTCATCATCTTAATTATGTTATCAATACATTGCTGTAATTTATTAACCTTGGCTTCAGAAGTTTTTTATGTGATAGACAATAGATTATGTACATCTGTGTTTATGTAGCTGTTTAAGTAGCTTATTTGTGCAAAAGATAAGTAAACAAAATAGGATGAAAACGTTACGATATTACACAAGTAACTGTTTATGTGATAAAATTATGAGCTCTATATATCAAAGATGTAAGATCTCTTACCATTCATACGAAATTTCTCTAAATCGCAGAATAGAAGAATTTTTATTAGAAATTATGTATTATTCATTTATTATTGCCTTAAACATTTTCTGAAGGATATCTTTTCGCTGTAAATTCCCTAAGCTGATTTTAAGATATCGATGAGATGCTTTCGGTATTATGCGATTTCCCAGGAATGATGTATCGACCGGCAAAACTGCGAAAACTTTTCGCTTCACGTGCATGTCGTAAATCAGTTATGATTGGTAGCTCGCTTACTATGGCACAAATGATAAAGGTATTTTGCTTTCTGGATTTGCTTCACAAAATATCTATCCACAGAGAACACTTATTCAGTCGTAATTCATCTGACATGTTTTTTATAATGCAATTCTCAAATACACTGAACTGATCTTTTTTGCTATTATGTCAGGCTGAAGTAACGGTGAGTTATTCATCATGTCATTATCAGTCATGTTCAAATAGAGTTATCCTTAATCATTTTTCTTCGTTGCACATATCCTGTTCATGTTAATCTCTTGATCTTTCAACTTCTTAGTAATCTTTCAACTTCCGAAAAATAATTATTGGCATTTGGATATTTTAATTTTTTTTCATTTTTCGTCCTTTTCTTCAGATTGTTCGTCATCTTGGAACACTTGATCATCCATGGGTGAGTCTTCTATTGTTTGTATTTTTTTAAATGAATTGACCCCCCAACATAATGATTGATAATTAGCCATTATTCATTGCTATGAATTTCTTCTTCGAATAGAGACTGTGTAAATTTTGCTGAAGCTTCAGCTTGATCATAAATATTAAATTGTTAAACAATTCTTACATACTATTGACTTATTCTAGTATCTCTGATCTATCTTAACCAACAATTGAGTGGATGGAATAGATTATTTGAATGTACTGGAAATCAAATACTGCGCTAAATGTTTAAACAACTATAATCAATTGAAATTAATGTATTACATCTAAACTGGTTTTAGAAAATAAGTAAAAATTTTTTTGCACACAAACTGATCGCACACACACATACGCTAATTTCGATTACATTTCAGAATTGTCCTCATGGGCGACCAACGCTTCGGCATCTTTGTGCACTTAGAGCGAAAACGTTTGATCAAGATTCCAATTGATATCGCATCAATGATATGAATTAGATAAAATTTATATGTTGGAAATTTGTTAGAAATTGATTTTTGTTATTAATCTCATTTTACTATTCATATGCATTTTCTTTCATCACCGAGATTTTTGGTCTTTCCAGATTTAGCTGTCAATTTAGCTTTTATGAAATTCCATGATTCTGGATAAAAATAGCGATTCTTGCTTTGAATATTTGCGAAATATATGGATTACCGCTGTATTTTTTACAAAATTCAGACAATGGATATTTTGGAGGAAACACTGCAAATTTCACTATTCATTTTCAAGAAATTCAAGGTCTTTTAAAATAGTTTATACATTGTTAAATTAAAAAAAGCTATCTACCAAATGGTAACTAATGCACTTCTGTTCCAGTTGAACGACCACCCTTCAGAATGCATTTGTGCCATCAGTAGATCACTTATTGCTATACAAATAAGTGCTATAAAATTTTTATAGTTCTAGATTCCCTTGTTATTTTATTACTTTTGAAATTATTTCATTATTTCTAACTATGTAAGTGCAAATGTCCTATTTGAAAGTGTACAAAATACAAGAAATGAATGTAATTCTGTTCTATGATTTTGTTCTTCCACTGTGTAGTTCCATCTTAGTGATATCCGATTAATTGATACGCGGAGAAAATTACAAAAAAAATGTGAAGATTGAAGAACAGAATGGAAAAAAAAAAAGATGTAAAAGTGTCGTTAGCATTTGATGAGTTATCGATCTTATGCATTTTTTTTTTGCTCAATTTTTTTCTCCTATCATGTCTGTCATTGCAAAAGTACTACATTGTCGGAATTGATGAAAGAGTTGAGAAAAATTAAAACTTGATTGCATCCAATTTTTAGTAGGGTTTTAAAAGAAGAAAAATCACATTGAGAAACATTAATTTAGTCTTCTTCGAATACTAATTAACATAGATATTAGGAAACGTTACAAATATTCATTTTTTGTTTGCTAAGCTATAATAGAAAATGTTTTTCACGATCAGATATGAGGAGTAAGAAGAGAAACTTTCGTGAAGCTTCTTGGAAGTTCTTTGACTGTAAATTAGATCCTCTTTTCCTTCTTTTTTCATGTAAATTGCTTATATTCTAGTATTATTAGCATTATTTTAGACGGAAAGTATTATTATCAAATTAAATAAAATTTTGAACAAAAATTTTCTCATCACTTACACGTCAAATGAAGAGAAGAAATTCTTTATAATCAAACTGAGAAATGAAATGATAAAGCTGTTTTGTGTTACTTTCTGCTAGAAGAGCATATCTAGAAATTTTTCAGGTTCTTGAAAATATTAACAGTTTCAAAAATTAAAATTGTTTGTGTACAGTAGGACTGTCAGTCTCACGTTTACGTTATCGAGTTGTGTGGTGTTCATACGGAAGAGTTTTGCAACATTATTCATCCAACTATTTTGTTTATTTATTATTTCAATTAATCAAATCATCGATAACTGTTTAGATTGTTCATTCAAAAAAAAAAATGATGACAGGGTAAAAATGTCTTTTTTCCAAAAGTAAAATTTAAATATTTCAATTGGGATTTAAAGAATATCAATATTTCTTAAAATTATTTCCTTATGAAGATATTTTTTAAAAAAAAGAAAAACTTGTTAAAAAAGATTTTCTAATCCTTTTACTTAAAGGAATTCTTTATACAACTGAAAATGAAGTTTGAATTAAGAATTATTTAACAGCATTAAAAACAAATTAACAACATTTTTCCAGCTAAAGTGAATTAATAACGCAGTTGGAAAAGATTTTTTCGAAAATTTCCTTCTTTCCAAAAAAAAACTGCGAATTAAAAAATTACATTTTGAATTAAAAACTTGCGGGTTGCAATTGTCAAATGTATATGTGAAAGATCAAAATCTTAGGTGATATTACGTCAAAATTTTATATAATGACGTCAAAATTTCATATGATTTGTCGTGAGAATTTAAATATTTGACGTCAAAATTTTATATGATTTGAATGTATGACATAAAATGACATTCCTATGAAAAAAAAAGTGTTTTGCCTTTTTTTATTCCAATTATTAATTGAGAAGCAGAAAGAAAAGCGAAGCATAATTTTCATTTTTTTTTCTAATTTTCAATTTTGAAAAAATTATCGAAGGAAGGAAAAATTTTATCCCTTAAAAATTCTTTTTTTCAGGGAATAATTTTTTCAAATTTTGGAATGAAATGGAAGAAAATACAAAAATTTTTTTCTTTACAAAATTCCATATGTCTTCTTTTATTATAATTATTTTTGTTACACAAAAAGTAATTATAATTTAATTTGCTGCTTGCAGGTGAAAAGTGAGTGCAGAAAAAATGCCGCAAAGTGAAAGACAGGGGAAAAAGTCTGAAACATCTGCTAAATATTACTGCATCTCATTTCCGCTAAAAATAAATATTATTTTCAGCCTTTTTACGGCCTATTTAGAAGAAGCAATTAGGCTGTACACAAGATAACGATTTTTGCACTGAGTTTTTAGTGTTAAGTTTATTTTTGAACTGACTAAATTAATCACTTTTTCATTTTTTAAACTATTCGTTTCAAAATGGCTTATTTTAAATTTTTTTTTATGTTTTCTTTTGTCACTTTTAAAATAGTAAATTTTAATCACTTCATTATAATAATCGTTAATGTCTTATTTTGATTGAAATTATTAGCTTTTAAATATTTAATTGCACTCAAAAATATTCATGGAAGGATATTTCTTATTTCTGTATATTTCGTATTGTATTTTTAACTTTAGACAAAAAAATATTGGCATAACGTAATTAATTAATTGTCAATTATCATTTCCAAACATTTATCTCTACCATTTTGCCTTTAAATTATCACTTCATATACGTGTATTATTTCATCGTATGTACACGTAACTCGTGCAGTCATTTCAAAAGCTGTCATAGCAGTGATTTTTTCTTGACTGAAATATATGATATTATTTATGTCATTCTTTATCAGATAATCAATTGACAATGTTTGAAGCAGTTATGAAAATCACTTTGTAGTCATCAAGTTAACAATTCTAATAGATTTTTTGCATTAGCTCCGTTATACGATGACTACAAAATTGTTCCTCCGAATTGACGCTATTTCATAAAGACAACATTCGTGAAACTCAATGTCGTTTTCTCTTGTCGGCATAAAGTTTGTTGAAAATTTGTTGTAGTTTAGTTGCTCCATTCTTTTCCTCTACCACAATTTTTAATCGATTTACATTTGAATTTTAAAATTTTTCTAAAAAGCATTAGGAATATTTTTATGATAAATATGAAATTAATTCGATTTATGAAAGTAATATGAAATAAATTGAAAATAAAAAAAAATAAATTTTACAGTTATTTTATTTAATGGCATGCAAAATCGAATATCCAATGAAAATTTTTCCAAATTCGTTCCTAACATTAGTGCTGATTTCTTAATAAGATTTCCAGTCCTTTTACATTATTATAGAAGATACGAGAGAATGAGTGAAAAAATTTAAATTATTGAGTAATGATTTACTTATTGTGTAGTAATTTTAATTAGCATTAATATTAGGAAGAAATTTTGGAAAAATTTCCATTGAGTATTCGATGTTAGTTGTTGGCGTTGTCCACTTCAATGTCCTCTTGTATTAATCGCACATTGGTGTTATTCTAAATCTAGGTGACATTTCCTGGCTTATAATATTACTTGATTTAGCCTCAAGACACTTAATCAAGTATAAATGCATACATTTAATGAGCAAAACGAAGAAATAATTTTTTTTTTTTCAAACATACCGTCATTGCTGTTGGATCGATAAGATCATCAACTAATTGTTAACAAAAAGATTTACTAATTAATTGAATATATTAGATAGCATAGCTTTGTTATTTGAATAATTCTCAGCAATATAAGTTTATCAAGCAAGCAAATTTTATTAATTAACTAATTGCTAACAAGAGTGAATCACCAATTAATTAATTGTTGGTGAATGAATTCATTATTTAATTAGTTGCTTTCTTGACTATGATTTTATGGTTACTGTTATCGCTAATTTTATCATTATGATTATTCTGTTATTGCTTCTATTTTTCAGTTCTCTTCAACTGCTATTTTTGAAATTACTTGTCAATTTAAAAACTTGAAAAATCTCACGAATTTTTTCATTCGCATCTTACCAGAAAAAAAGCCAATCAAATTGCAGCAAAAGGAATAGTTGACAGTTTTGTCAATAAACAAAAATGTTTCAACTATTTAATTCAAGCAGATAATAAGTTTACTTTGATTTTCGTTTTGGCCATCATCACTACAACTCTGGTTTCAAATGACCAAAATAAATCGACCGACTTACTAAATATCTTTTTTAACTAACAAATAATTTTTCAGTCTTCCATTCTCCATTGCTGTTCTCTTATTTCTATATTTTCATTTCACTTCTTTTTTTTGTGACAAGAAAGTTTTTACATTCAATTTCTTTTTTGAAAAATTCAAAATTTTGAAAAAATTACATAATATTGGATTATGAATTGTAATATTTCAAAAAAGAAAATTTGATGATTTTCGTTTAATTTTCAAATTCAACAGCTTTTATTAAATTTTCAAGTTCTACTTTAGAATAAGTGGAAAGTATTCCCTTTTGATGGATTTTTTCATTTTTCTTCCATGCTGTATTTGAATGTTATAAAATAATGATTTCATGAAATTTAGAAAGGAAGAAAGAGGAAAAAGTAGAACCGGTTTCTGTCTTTTTCCGTTTTTCTTTTCCGCGAAGAAGAAGTAATGGAAAAGATGTAGAAGACTGGAAGATATTTTTAACTTCATCGTTCAATTAATCTTTGGAACTTCTTGAAGGCAATGATTCCATTCTTTATTCGAGAATTTTCCTTATCTTACTTCTTCACCATTTACTCTTCATTTATTCATTCAATTTGCTGTACTGTTTGTATTTTTTACTTTAATAACAGTTACGGTCAACGATTACGTACATACTTACGTATGATAACAATATCAATAACATATTTAACAGAATCTTGTTTGACCAAATATACTGTAATTCTATTCCGTTAGCACCTTAAAAAAGTCAGAATTACGCTACTTGATATTTACGGAATTCCGATTGGATCGCTGTATTACTTACCTTGATTATTTTTAATAGCGCTATATAGGTTTCTTTTGAAATTTAGAAAGCGAAAAGAAAAAAGAGAAAGAAGAAATCAAAATTATTAACACAAAAATATTCATGTAATTTAATTTAAATAACTTCTTCTTTCCAATAATCAAATATCAGATTACTGAAAGTGGTATTATCAATCAAGCGTAAATGTTGTTTATTGCTGATAAAAGTACTTTGAATCTAATCTAAACTAATTAAATTATTTTGTTTGACCATAATGTCACATTGGGACACAATTTTTCTTCCTAATTATTTAACCGTTCATTTTCTTCTTGTATCGAAACCAAAATAGGACTTTATTGAAATATTTCTGTATGCTAAAAATTATTATAATTTACTATTTTGCATTTTTTTTCAATACATTCCCTCTTTTCCGGCCCTCGCCGTCTATTGTTCCCCGGTATGCTCAATTGAAATGCTTATGAGATTTATTTTATGTATGTATCATCACATCTTTTGTATTTTTTTCTCTTCACATAAAAAAACAGGAAAAATTGGAAAATTCAATTCTCATGATTTGACTAATTCAATGCAATCATCATCTGATTATGTATTTGTGTCATTTGCAGCTTCGTTGCTTTCCTCTTTTCCCTCTTTTGCTTCTACAAAACAGAAATATTTATTTTTGAAATTAAACTTTTCAATGAAAATGAAAATACATGGACGAATCATTCTGAAATGAATACTCTGAAGTTTGTGATTCTCGCTAATGCCACTAACAGCAATAGCTGACAATAAAATTGTGACTTTTTTTTTCATTGATAAATTGAGATGTATTTGTTTTCATGAAAATTATTCATCTAATTAGTAAGTAAATCTTTCATAAAATTAACATCCACTCTCTATCCAATTAATTAATGAGTCTTTTATGGAAGTTCATTTCT
Source organism: Mansonella ozzardi (assembly GCA_029876185.1). Lineage (NCBI taxonomy): Eukaryota > Metazoa > Nematoda > Chromadorea > Rhabditida > Onchocercidae > Mansonella > Mansonella ozzardi. The sequence continues at coordinate 79,800 of JARVGP010000009.1, read as the reverse complement.
TCGAAAATTACTATAATTAATTAGTAATTTAATTACAACTTGTGCATATTTTCTACTTTTCTTTCTTGTTAGAAGAACACGATAATAAAATTAAAAGTTTATCGATTATTATTATTATTTGACGCAAAAATTACTAGTCTGAAAACTTTTTCTTTTCATTCAAATAGCGAAATTTCTTGTTTTATATGACTTACATTAATAATTAAATAAAGCTTTTGACGCACATTAACAATTCCAGAATTTATTTCATCCTCTCAAATCAGTGAGTCCCAAGCTGAGGTATGTTTATCATTTCATTATGATGCTTATGTGTCATTCAGTTGCTCGTTATTCCTCTTTAATAAATATTTATTTTTCAAATGAAACATTAGCAGAAATTTTGATTATACTTCAAGAAAGCAATGATGAGTCATACAATCTAACATTTTCATATATGTGTGTATTTTTTTCGTTTTGATAAACAAATTAAATAAATAAATTTCAATTTTATTTTTTGTAAATGACTTTTGTCAATCTAATCAATTCATTTCTTCAACACATTCAACTGGTAATTACGGGGAAAATTATGCAAGTATTTAACGGCGATTACTTGTTGTATCAGTTGTTTGTGAAATTGAGTGTGAGTGAAATCATGTTTTTCACTTTATCATCAAATCAAACTTTCAAGCATAAATCACTTGGAATTGCAAAGAGGTCATAGGTTATTCATTTTTGTTCTTAAGTATCTTTATTAACTGAATTTCTGTTTGTTTTTCATTCCGGAATGACCGTTTTTCCTTCTTAATTGGAGAACGAAATTATTTCTAGCATTAAGAGCAAATGAAGTCTTATTGTATGTAAATAAAGATAATCGGAATGATCGCCCGCTTCTATCCGTTTGAAATGATTGCATCCAAAATTATTTCAGGAATGTTTTCCTTTTTTGCTTTTACTGATAATTTTTTGAAGAACATTTTTAATTTTGTGAAAAAATAGTTTTCATGACACACACACACAAACACACACACACACACACAAAGACACACACACGCATACAAATCATTTGGACCATCAAATGAACGGTAGCACGGTGGCAATTAGCACCGATGAAATCATGGATTTGGTCATTAACATTTATTAGAACGTCAGCACAGATATTATTCTTCACTGTCAAACTGACACTGATAATTAACGAAATTAACATTAATGTCGAAATTAACGAAATTAATGTATCGGACAAAAAAAAGTTCCGTTTTATTATCATTAAAAATTTAAATTGCTTATTCTGGAAATTAAATCAATATAATTTTTTAAAAATATTCGCACGAATAAATAATGGTTGTATAAGAAATAAGACATTAAAAGTTCTTTTCTAACACATTTAATAGGTTTAATTCAATCATTTCGGAAGCCAAATCAGATTTTGTTTATGTAATTGAATAACTTCTCATCAGTTATTACTACTGTAAGTAGTAGCTATTGCATTATTACTGCTATTAATTTCATGTCACAATCATCACTATCATCAATTGATTCTCACTAATTTCCGAATTGTTAATAATTTGATTCTTAATGAACCCACATATCCAACAAGAAATTTTGCGACGTTATATATAGCACAATTAACTTACTATAGTGCCGAAACCTTCTCCCACATTGTCATTACCTTTTCAGCTATCACCAATTATACCATTAATGAATAAAAATTTGCAAAGTTAAAAAAAACAAATCATTCGATGAATAAGCATGCTAATTATAAATTAGATAAACTCACTCGGATAATTTCACAAGAAATACTGAAAGAATGGGAAGTTTGAAAATATTTTTCCCATACATGTTCATAGCAGAATGACAGTTTTTGATTAACTTTAAAATTAATAATTTAATTACATAAGAATCGATCACTTTTTCGCATCTTTTCCTGATTTTTCATGGTCAGTTCTATTCTATTCTTTTTTACTCTCCTAAACATAATTAACTAATTGATGAATTAATTAATGAAGATTAATTAATATATTTTTTTTAGATATTATTTGCACTTGGTTTTGACATCAGCAAGATTTTCTTAACTTATGTTCGGATATTTTTTCAATACTTAAGCAAAATTTACAAAATAATATGATCTAACGATTAATCTATCAAATGACATAGGGTGACAATTCTTTGACAATAATTTTACAAAAAAGAAAATAAAATAAATAATGAACTTCCATTTTTCTTACTGATAAATTTATGCAATTTATGAAAAATACTACTTTCTTGTTTTTATAATTAGAACGATTATTAAATATTGGATAAATTAACAGGTATGACTACATTTATTTATCATTGCTCCAATCTTAATCTGTAACTGTACTGAAATTTGAATTGATCAATTAAAGTTATTTAATTAAATTTACTTAGTATTCGTGCATTTTTCAAGTGTCCTCTATGCAAAATGCATTCATAAATTTCATAAAATACTTCGAGAATTTTCAATCAAATCATATATCTTTTAACCAATAATTCGAAAGTATCAGTATGCAAAGAGTATTTTAGCAACATATTTGTCAAAATATGTCAAGAAATTACGAATCTTCCCTATCTCTCATTACTGTCACATACCTAATATAGGCAATATATCAATTGAACTTTAAGGTATTGAATGTGACAGGTGTGTAATATTATCATAACCATTTGCATTTCGTGTTATTAAACGAATGCCAAAAGAGCGCATTTCATTTCACCTTTCATTTTTCAGTACTAATTATCAAGGAAATGAAATACTAGAAATTTGTATTCTCATTACAGTAAAAGCAAAAGAAATGCTAATAACTTTTTGTGTTTCATTAAAAAACTTCAATTTATAAAATTTGTTTTCGAGAATTTCAATATAGATCAAGAATGCATTTAATTTCTTTAAATCTCTAGAAATATGTTTGAAATTCCACAAAATTTTTCTTTTTTACTTTTTTTAACAAAATTATCAAAGTGAATAATGATAGCAAAATTATGCAAGGGACTTTTTTGAAAAAAGGAACTTTGTCGCTTTTTGTTTCATTTGTTTGTGCAGTAATGATCTACTTTAATTGAAATAATTAAGTCGTCGAAAATGAAGAAGAGGCAAATAAACAATGTTACAAAACAAAATGTTACAAATGTCACCAATAGTAAGAGAGAGAGAGAGATGATTAAATCATCATCTAAGATCACCAAAATTCAATTTTACAAATTTTAAGAATTTATTACAATTAATTTTTTTTGCACAACTTTTACGCAATAGATTATCTACAAAAAAATTTTCTTCCAAGTAAAAATCGTGAAAAAAATTAGGCAATCAGTTTAAAAAACTTCCAAATGATTTGTACAATCTGATCCAAAGCTCTTGTCTAAAATTCGAAATCATCGTCGTTTAATTCACTGAAACAGTGTTGAGGAAAGTTGATCCCGAATATTGCCTGGAATTAATTAATTAGTTTATCAAACTAATCTTGAATGAATATTGAACGGGAAACAATGATGACCATAAATGGTTCCAAAAGGAAAATTTGAAATGTAAATAAAAAATTTTTTGTCGTCAATTTCTTCTAAATATTACTTTCTTTTCTTTTGGAAATGTGAAAAGTTTTTCTCGTCCCATTTAAAGGAAAATATTTCAAAGAGTTCAAAATATGATTTTATTTTCGAAGGAATTCTTCAACTTATAGCATTACTGAAATATGGATAGAGTATGTGCAGAACATCTGTTACTCGAAAGGATTCCTGTTCTTTTTCACTACGGCAGTTTTTTGCTTTCTTGTTACAATTAATTAAATAATTAGCTGAAGTTGTTTTGTGAATAGAAAAATTCAAGATAATGCGAAATAAAAGTTCAATAATTTTGCTAAAAAACGACACATTCAGTCGCCGTTTCTTTTTTCCGTATTGAAAATTCGATGAATGAAAAATGAATTTAAATTTCTTGACAAGCACTACAACTGTAACGCTTTAACAGATCATTCCCAGTGATTAGCGTCGGAAGAGAAATAAATTAAAAATTTTGCAGCCAATTTTTCTGCTTTGAAATTTTTATCGACGATTTTTTTTACGTTTTAAATTTTTGCTTCAAGTTTAAATTTGATCTATTATTCTTTCTTGAAACAATAAGGAAATATCGTCTAGTTTATCAGTTAAAATTCAAGTATTTAATAAGCTAATGGTTATTAATAACGCATATTTTATCTCCGTGCATTAACATGCTTCCGCACCTTCTTAACTTGCAATGTTTCATTAATGTTGATAATTTATTTAAAATTGGCGTGACAATTAATTAATTAAATTTTTAGCCTTTTTTGATTAACTAACTCTAACTGGTAAACTATTTCTATTTTTGCTGAATATATTATTTAATCATTCTGTTTAAGATGAAGACTTAATGAGTCCATTAAGCACAAATGGTACTTTTCCGTTTTGCATTTTCATTTCGAAATTTTAACTTTTTTGTGATTTGAAAAAATTATTAATCTTAAGAGAAACAAAGAAAAGCAAAAGTCTTTTGTTTGTTATGTTTTTTTTAGGAAAAATTCGATGAAGAAAAAGGGAGAGAGAGAGGAGAAACGAAATTTTGAGATTCAAAAAAAAAAAAATTGTCTTTCAAGAAATACTCTTTGATGTGTTCATTTTTTTCTAAACTCTCTTTCTTGACATGTGAAATTGCTCCTTCTCTTTTGTTTTCTTATCCTTTTTTCAACTTGTTCTTTAATTTTTTTGCGCAAATGACGCTAATTACAACCATTTCATTTAAATCATTCATTTTAAGAATATTTTTTTTGTAAAAAGAAGCATTCAATTAATCAAATATCTGAGTGATAATTTTGAAAGATTAAAAATGTCGGATAGTATGAAGCAATATCGGAGGAAGCTAATTTTATTTATCACTTTGTCATTGTACCAATCTTTAACGTAGCATTTTTTTAACACAAACTTCTACAGTGAGATCATTTCATTAATATATTACTGTTTGAGTCATTGCTTTGAGCTCAAAAGTAACAAAAAATCAATGTTACGATACGAATTATTACTGAATACTTTACTTTTCTTCTTCTAATCTGAGGTATAAAGAATGAAATTCACTTAACAATCATAATATCATTACTTTTTCTTAAATGCTATACATTCACTACTCTTTCTCTCTTTTATGCTAATATTTTGAAATGAAATGACTGGTTAAATGATAACTTTTTAAAACCTATCAATCAATTCCATACATCAAATTGTTGATTTCTTCACATTGTCCACTTTTGCAGTTTTTAAACTATTTTGAATGGATAAACAAAACGTAACAAAATTCAAATACTTGTATTGTGTAAGATAGACTAATAATGCTGTGTAATAATTTTCATAGATATGATTTATTGATTGGGAGAGTTTTATAAATTACTATATGATTACATAATTGTAACAAAAGATCATTTTAGCATCATTCAGTGTTCACATATATTATTGATTGATTGATTTGGAAAACAAAAAATCATTTTTGATTTTTTGTGCTACTGTATTTTATAATTGTAGAAGAATGATCATAAATTAATTTCATATATTTTCAGTTTTCTTTTCTTTTCTTGAAGATATATTTCGCGCATTAGGATTATATGAAGCAGGTGCATTCATTATTAATTAATTTTTATCCCTTTTGTCATATGAACGTACAGAAACAAGCACACAGACAGACAGACAGACACACACACACACACATACGTATATATAAGGGAAGTAGATTAATTTCCTGATTCAATTGACAGGTTTTGTTGTTTTGGAAGTTGTTCGATGATTGAACACATACAAAATTGAATTTTTTTTTTTTAATTTATTTGAATAATTAGTATTTTTTTACTTTTTCAAAAGATTTAAATTTTGTAAAATTTAAATATATTCCCCAATTATATTATTCCCCAGTCAAAATAATATCCTACAATAAGTATTCAATTGATTTTTCAAATAAAAAGTGATTCTGCAATATCATGCAGTTCCCAATTGATTTCTCAAATAAAAATTTAATAGTGATTTAGAAATCTAATCAATTCAAGGAAATATCACCAATTAGCTGGACAAGAATGTATAAATTCATTAAAGAGCCCAAGCTGTAATTTATTCCGGATACCGGAAGAAGTATATAGAAATGTGATGGGATGAAGAGATGAGGCTTGATAGTTTCTTGTAGACATTGATCGATTTTAAACTATTACTATTTTAATATTTTGTTTTTGTTTATTTCATCTTATGATTTTTTAATGACAATTTCTTTTTATGCTATCAAAGTTTTGCTACAGTTTTGCTATATTTTTATGCTATTGTCAGTGTGCTTTTTATGCTATCAAAGATTACATTCTGATATCCTTGTCCGAATAGTGGAATAAGTGTATAAAAAGTTAATGATATATAGATGATAAGTTTGATAAAATCTTAACAATATCATTGGAAATATCGTAAAGATCAAAACTTCACTGATTAAAATAATTCCCACCCACGCAAAAAAACAATGTCTGGCAATAGTAACTTAATGCTCTCGATATTTGAAATTATAAATTAATAGCGATTAATCGTCCAGATGCTAGAATCTACATTACAACAGCGAACCAAATGCAAAAGTACAGCTATCACTCTTATTAATCATTGAATAATCTTACATGAGATTTAAACTAAGGCTTAAGATAGATATTAGATTATCATACGATACTATACAGTAGCTTTGGCTGAATACTGTAGCAACAGGCATCAATTCTGTATGTCAGAATCAATTTGAAATGAGACGAGGTTGATATATATGGGCTGCGTAAAAATTTTACTGTTGCAAAAATTGTCATTTGACAAATTTAATTATTTAAATATGATCATATGTTTGAGATTAATTACTTGTTGGTGTAATTTATGGATGGCTTTTTTTTTGAGGTTTATTCTAATTATACTCCATTTCTAGTTCAATCAATTATTATTTAAGATATGAATTGCAATGAAAGAAATTTTTTTCTTCCCAACAAAACATTTTTTTATTTTTAAATTTGATTCGAAATTTGATAGCATATTTACGTTTTATTCGCAAAATTAGTGTATCTTTTTGTTGTTTTAATGTGCATTTGATTTTTTGCAAAGAATTGCTGAGGTATGGATATAAATATTGAACATTCATCTATCATTTTTAAAAAAATATTTTCTTTTGTTTTTTTTTTTTCTGCCAATAGAAATTTTTTTTTGATATTTTCTAAGAATCAGCAGATATCGAAAATGTATATGTTTAAACGTAGATTTTGAAAATGCTTTAGCAGAATAGCTAGAAGAAATGAAAAGTTTACAAAGAACAAATTGACGTTACGTAAAAGATCTTTATGACTTGGCAAAAAATATAAACATTATCGGGTAGCTAAATTGGTATAACTAATAAATTGTAAATTTAAAATAATATTGATAAATAATATTTTACCAGAATACATTTGTTTATTTTATAAATTTTATTGAATTTTATGATTCGTAGATTATCACACGTTATAACAAAAAATTCTGATTCATTTTCAGATATTTCAATTTCAGATCACTTCGATAATCTAGAATGTCCAAATTATATGCGATGAACAGTAATCATTCATTAAATCAATTTATCAAAAAAAAAAAAAATTGAAATTATTTCCTGTGATTGGAGATTTGATAGTTCCATCAAATAAATTGGCAATAGGCAATGTGAGTAAAGGAAGAGGATTTTGAATTTCGAATATTTGAACATTTCGACAATCTCATTTTCTTATTTATTACTTTTATTGTGAAATTATCGGTTTGATTTCCGTTCTTTTTACAAACAACTGAAAGCGATTTATTTGTTATTTCTGATTATTTATCGTCTCTTATATCTAAAAATCGATTAAATAGATTATTTTTTGAAGGACATATCATATAAAAGAAAGAGATAATTGAAATTTATGAATACGTGAATTCTTTTTTGAATGAACATTTTTCGCGTAATTATTTCCACGTCTTTTTGTTTTTGTCAAACTTCATTGCTACAAACTATATTGTATCATTAAACTAGAAATATATATGAAATAAATAATGAAAAAAAGAAAGAAAACCGAAAAGTATTTCATTTTTAATATGAGTTTTTCTTATAAAATGTAAATTACATTTAAAGGAACATAGGGTATTTCTTTCAGTTTTCAGTGCCGTTTATTATTGTTTGAAAAAATGGAAATAGGAGCGCAGGTGTTGAAGCAATTGGATGGCTTGTGATAGAGGGAAACAGCAGTGTGTATGTATTATGATTCAATTCAGTGCTTTTCTTCCTTTAAAAAAAAAAGGTTATACATATGCAAAGCAGTTAGCTTCAATTGAGAAAAGGACAAAACATAAGATGTATTTCTATTTTTTAATTCTATTCCGAAGAATCATCCATAAGTTGGTTGATTTTGTCAGTTATTTTCCAAAAATTCAATTTTATTTAATCGTATATTTTTAGTTAATTAAAAATTAAAGAAAAAAACTGATGTTGCTTTTATTTGTTAAACAAAAGTTTTCTGCAATTTTTTTAATTCTGCAAAAATAAATAAAAGAGAGATTGATAAGATTGATTGAATAATATGATTTTTTTTTCCGATAAATTATCAATTGATAAAATTTTTGGAATGAGCAAATTAAATTGAATTTCGAGCTGTTCTCTTTGTGTTTAGCCGGCATAATTGATATCTATTAATTTTATCTGACATATTTTTGTTTTGATAGTGTAATAATACATATAATGAGGAATGTTGGAATGGTTAGTTATTTCAACTGTTTTATAATTTAATTATAATTTCAAAAATGATTGTTTTTTTTTCTTTTAAATTGACTCAGTTTCTGTAGAAACTTCTGTGTTTTGCTAGCTAATGCTTTTTCAATGCTTGTATTTTATCATTTATAATTTTCATCCAAGTTGTCTGATAAAAATTGCAGGAATATATTCATCTATATATTGACAATGTATGTATATGTTTGTGTGTCTGCATTTATTTGTACGTCTCTATGTGTATTGTATATTAGGAAAATATTGCTTTCTTAAAGAAAAAAAAAAACTTTTTTTAGATTTGAAGTTCTGAAAAAAAAAGCTTTGAGACTTTTGATGCATATAATAAAGAGATTTGCATTTACACGAATTGTTCCATCAGTAATTGATGTAATTCGAGATAATTTGACATTTTTTCCATATGCACTTCAACCAATAACTAATTTTTTTTTTTTCGTTCTCTTTTCTTTGTTATGATTCATGATGTTAAGTACGGATGGACTGCAGATGATAAATGAGCTAAATTTGCGTGTAATGGATGGTATCATTCGTTCTTTCAGTTAATATTGAAACATTTTAGGTTATCAAAAAAGGAGAAAGAAATGGAAAGAAATTACGCTGAAATAAAAAAGTTGTACTAATTTGAAAATTATTTCCTGTTTTATTGTTTATTGTGACAGGAAAAAAGTACATTTATTATTTTTCTGACATATTCCATTGTTTTATTTCTTGTGAGAAATAAATGAAACGAAGTTATTCAGATTCGACCTCAAAATGTTGCATTCCATGCCACTCATCGATTAACACTATATTCAGGTTTTTTTTTTTTTATGATATTTAGTGATAAGTTATGGTATTTATTGGATGTTTTGGATTGTTATCCTGAAATTTTCTCTTTCTTTTGGGTTTTTTTTTTTGGAATACTAACAATGTTAAAAGTTAGTGAAATATTTTTGTAGCAAAAGAAAAGAAAGACACATATTATTGAGCTTTAATCACAAAGTGGAAATTGGGAAACAATAGCTTTCATTTATTTGCATGGTATAGTAATCTTAAGGATAGCATAGGATACAATTTATCTACTTCAGGCTGAAGTTTCAAAAACTTATTGCTCTGATTCTAGCATAAGAATTGGTACAATATTTTTTAACTAATAATTGGGAATGAAATAATCGTGAAACAGAAGTGAGACAGGAGGAGTAAGTAAGAAATATTAACGATACTTTAGACTTGATTTTTTAAAATGTCCGGTTGCTGCTTTGAAAACTTTGGATGTTAGCTAATCATCTATCATTTTACAGATTATTATTGTTAATTTTACAGGTAATATTGCATTTTCAGTAGATTAAGTAGGTAAGATAAGAGGTAGTATGCAGTTGTAACATTTTGCTATGCGTTAACATATATTTAGGAAGTCATGCTCGGTTGGTGTCCTTGAGAAAGCGGAAAATGAACTGCCGTCCAGAGTTCGATTGCTGAATAATTTTTCCTTCGAATTGCCCAATTCCAAAAGTCAAAATTTTGGAAATGTAGCTAGTCACAAAGATAATAATCTTGTTTCAATGACAGGTTCATTCACACCTACTGTAATGGAACGAATTACAGTTTCGTTATCAGCACTTGATAAAGAAATTGAAAGAACACGTTGTATAGGTTAGTTCATTTGTCAATATAAATTCTCCTAGAATCGATTAATTCTTTGCTACATCTAGGATGATATTCATTCCATCAGTTACTATTCATCAGATGTCATTGGGACTACATTGTTTCTCGAAGTAATGCAAATTCTTCTGTGTATTAAGAGAAGTTCAAGTAAATCAAATCTGAAATAGTAGACGAATTTAAGAAATATAATACTGCTAATTCGATAATGAGATCAAACAAACTTTAAAAAGAAGTGCTTTTGTGAAAAATAATTTTAGATGAGTATTACAAAAAGTAATACCGTGTTATTTCTGTTATTGATAGCTGATAAGCATCATCGACTAGTGTCCATTTCCCATCTTTTGAAAATGATATAAATGATAATAAATTGAAATAATATTTTAAATATATGCTATAATAATGTACTGCAAGAGATTTTTAAAAAATTCTAAAATGGAATTTCAAACTTTTACATATGATTGTCTAAACTGAATGTAAGCTTTCTCCATTACACCGGCCTATTGTCTTTGTACGTTGCATATTACATTGTCTGTATTGGTTATGATTTGCTTTTAAATGAAAGAGTTCTTTTCTGAAATCAATTTTTAAAAAAAAGAGGAAATTCATATATTGTCGTGATGTTCTGATGAGATAATCAACTGATAAAATACATCATGTAATTTCGAGAAAGTCTTTATTTTTCATTTTAAAATGAACTACATGAATTTGCATATTTGAAATTTTTGCTTATATCGCATTTGCAAAAACTTAGATATTTTTAACTGAAGCATTTTTTTAATTTGAGCTTGGATCAACACTCTTTTTTTTTGGATTATTTTAAGCGTCCCTCTTGCTTTCATTTTAGTTCCAAACAAGCCCAGAAATTTCTTTAATTGCCGGAATTACTTTATGTTATCATACTAATCTTTATTCATATATTTTCATGCAATTTAATAAATAAGAAAAGCTATGATCATATTTGTTTTCTGCATTAATGTTTGATTTCGCGATTTTTAAGATTCTGAATAATTTTTCTTGAAAAAAATTTTTTTCATCACATTATTTCATCCTTAACAACTCTCTTTCTGTCTAACATCAAATTTCATAGCTCTTTTTAATATTAAAGATTGAATTTTTGCCTCAAATATAGGTACATCTTTTATTAAAAATTCTATTAACATCATAATTTCCAGATATTTTCCAGGATCTTTCAGTGCGTAATAAAATATTTTTAGCAGTTACCAATAAAATCAAAGAACAATAAAAAATGTTTGATGAAATGATCAATAAAAGTTTATGTGTTATTATTGTATGAATGAAATTTGATTTGCTATATAAATGCTCACCTGTTTGATCTTTGACCTATTTGAACATGATTCATCGTATATTTTTTCAATTTCTGTTTTTTTTTTTATTTTTTTACACAAAACACGGTAGGAATGTTCCTAATTTGCGCCTCATCTCTAGGAATTTATGAATAAAAACTGATAAGAATGTTTTTCATCTCTTTTAGATAGGTTCCAGCAAAAACTTTCATCTTTTCATCCTACATTTGTGATTTATCCCCAAAAAAATAAATTAAAAAGAAGTGTAAAAAATATATGACTACTGGATACTGGCAACTATAATCACTTCTTCTTCTTCTTTATTTTTTGTAATTGATATCTATAATTATAATCATTCCTTCTTGAACATCATTTTGTTATAAATTATTTTTAATTTTCACTTGTTTTTTTTTCAAGGACGTTAGTAATTTTGCAAATTTCGTTATTTTTGTAAAAGAAAAAAAAAAGAAGAATTTATTTTATTTTTTCTTCTTCAAAGACAGCTTCTGCAATACTCTTTCATTTATTCATTCATTCATGTTCCATTTATTATCTTGACTCCATTCAAAGTACTTTATTTTTTAAATAGTAAAAAATTTCAAAAAAAAATTAATTGATATTGATTTTCGAATTTAGTGTTTTCTTATTTTCCTTTGGCTCGAATACATCATTGTTACTACGATCAAATACCTTTTGGTAACAAATGATGTACTTTAAAGAAATTCCAGAAATTTTAAATTTTGAGTGTTTTTAGAAATTTTAGCGTGTTTTGATGTCATTATAAAATATTTTTCTTCATTTTTTGCTAATGCAATGACGGATGTGGCCATTAGCAGGATTGGCATTCGCATTAAAACAAATGGTATTTTTAGAACCAACAAAACTGAAAATTAATTAGTTGGATTGCAGTACAGAATTTGTAATGCTTAAATTGGAATTATCATTCCTTTCGGATTCTCTTCTAATTTTCTTTTCCTTTTGTTAAACTTTATAGCATAAGGTCAGGTAATTAAAATATTGCGGATAACTGAATTTATTAATAAACAGCTTTAAAGAAATTTAAGGACTGCAGTTTCATCTTTTTGTTAAAGAAAGAAACAACAGAAGTATATTTTGCATTTCATTAAAAAAAAAACATCGATTTATTCGAAAGAAAAGAGAGAGGAATCGTTTAAGAAACTCCTTAATTTATCGTTTCTGATAAATTGTATGAGCTGAAAGAAGAGAAATGTTTTGGTACTTCTTCTAGGGGCAATTTTATATAGTTTTCGGAAATGTCTTGGTACTTCTTCTAGAGGCAATTTTATATAGTTTTCTTTCTTTATTTTAATTTTCAGAAAGGTGGAGAAGTTTAAGTGTTGATGGTCGAAACCGATCCGTTTCACGCAGTTTAGACTTACATGAGAAGTCGGACAAAATTCCGCATTTTTGCGAAGATTTAAGTACGTTAATGGAGGAGCCATTATTTGATCCATCGCTATCATATTTTATTTCAAGACACAACACCTTATCAGATCATGGTTCGTTTGTTTTTTCTTTTTCTTTTAGTGTTTGCCTTTAAAGTTCATACGAATAATGTAAAAAATTTTGGTTAGCGTTGAAAGTAGGTGCTGCTTATTCATTAATGGAATTTCCAGTTCGAAGAACAAAGTTGTTTGGATGATTGTTTTTGTTAAAATTCATGTTTTCACTTTTTTTTTTTACCTAATTTAATTATTCATATTTAGAAATGCTGTACTAACTGTTATTAGCGAGACATATGCCATATAACATCAACTATTACTTTGTTATAATAGTAGTTGTTATTTCGAAGAGAAAAATGTCAATTTCTATCACTTTACTGCTGTTCATTTTCTATGTCCTTAATTACTTTTCAGCACTTTTGTTAGACTTGAAATGAACAGATTTTCAGTAAATTTGAAATAAAAAAAACTTGTTTATGTCTTTGCTGTCTGTTTTTTTCTCACCATATTTGCCGCATGAAGCTACTCTGAATTTTTAAAAGCAAAAGTAATACTTTGAATTTTTAAGCAGAAAATGTTATTTGCATTCAATTGAAAATTTTCAGGATCTGTATGGAGTGAAGTCGATGACAATCATGATGATGTGCAATATGTATTAACTAATGTGGATGCAGTAAAGGACGATCGGGATTGTCAGTTGGTGACCAATTTATCCGAACCCCAAATTGAACCCAGTAAAGAAGTGTCATACGAACAACATTTTGTGAGCTTTCGCAGTTTCCTTTCGTTATTTTTGAAATTTCTATAAAGTTAAGAAACTATAGATGTGAATTTCACAAATTATTTTTTAAGGTTCGAAAGAATCTGTCGAATGAAGTGTCGTCATCTAAAAATTCCAGAAGGTTGTCCGATTCATCTACTACTATTAAAAATGCATTGAGTTTTGCTTTCCAAGTCGCCAGTTGTCTGAAAATTAGTCCTGAAGCAAATGAACATGTGTTTCAGGAACTCAGGAAGTATCCGGAACTAAAGTGCTTTCAGTTTTATTTTCAAATTTCAGTGAACTAAAAAATGAATCTGTTGATAACTAGTACTAGTAAAAATCTATGAAGACAATAAATTAGTGTTGATTATGTTTTATAATGATAACTCTTGCTGGATCTTTCAATGTCATTTTAAAATTTTTTATTTAATTAAGTGTTAAAAATGGATTGCTTGTTGACTTTTTATTTAACTGATACGAAAGAGTAGCAGTAAGTTGTTCTCTATAGCGTCATCTTTGTCATATAGATCGTATCACATGCATCTCTCGAAGAGATTTAACTAACTTATTTGGTCCACTCATATCTTGTTGTCAATAACGACCGAAGGATTTCACTGATTAATCTGAAAATTTCTATCACTAGTTTAAAAATTAGTCAAAAACTCATTTGACAAAGAAAAACATATTAGTTGATTTTCGCCGTTTTTTTTTTTTATCATATGAAACAAATTTAATATTTGAAATATGTTGCAGTGAAATTTGTCCGAAATATGAACATCTTTCCGATGTTGCTAATCCTGCTTCTTCATCATCATCTTGCATTAAATTCCTTGACAGACTTTCGGGTTCTTCACGGGAATTGAGCGTCATATCAGAACACAATGATCTCTATGTTGTAAGTTTTCACCATCTGTTATTTAAAATGAAGCTTACTTTCATGGCAGTAAAGTAATTACATGATTGCTTTCTAAATTTATCTCCTTTCAATTTTCGAATAAGAAAATTGAATTGTAATAGAAATGGCTGGACAAAAATTTCAGAAATAAAAAGAAAAAAATAAATAATTCCTTTTCATATTCAGAAATGTAAATAATTCCTTTTCATATAACACAAGTAAATATATCGCAGCATTACTATTAGCAATAAAATTTTAAACAGTTTTTTTTTTTCTTCAGTATTCTTAGTCAATGCAAGAATTTAACGTTTTCTGAACAATCATTTTCAGGTTTAGATGTCATTATATTTTGTCCCATATCCATATCTTATTGGGCATAAATCAGTTTGTATAAAATCCTACATGATCATTTTGATTACTGGGAAAATGATGATAGTTATGAAAAACGTCTAAAACCATTTAGAAGAATATTTAAATCACTGCTATCATCTGTTAAAATTTTCTCGTTAGATTTTTGTTCTATATTGCAAATATGTTGGCGTAAATTTTATGCTCGAAATAGATTTAAATATTCAAAATCTTATTTGAGATTTCAAAGTAATATTTTCCGAATTTTTTTCTGCAGGAAAATGAAATGTGGAACTCAGATGTATTAAAAAGTGAGCCTAGTCTATTTGAAATAGAAAACGGGATTAATGAAAATGAAATAAATCATCGTGAAAGAGCTGTTGATGTTGATGGTATTGTTCCACAGCATCGTCGTTGGCGTTCTGAAAGCAGAAGTGTGCTCAAAAAGATATATAATCACGAAAAACGGGTGATTTCTTTTTTCAAATTAATTTTATTGAAAACAGAAGTAATAATTTTAAGCAGTACGTGTGTTTCATATTTCAGAACATTAAATGGTAATTTTCTTCATTTTCCAGCAAGTTTGGTTGTGGAAAGGAAATTTTGTAAGAGGAATTGTAGTTGAATTCTTTACATCAAATTAAGAAAAGAAATTTGTGTATTTTTGTGTTAAATTTTCTATAACATCTTTAGCAGTACTTCAACCGATATAATTTCACCAGGTAGTGTTTAATATCGTTACTGCTCGAGAATTTTTAAGGAAGTTACTTCTCGAATTAAGTAAAAATTTTGAAAATATTCAGTTGAGTCCACAACACGAATGTTAATGTTAGTTTAGGTACCACCAAAGAAATCAGTGCCATTGCGTACTTCATCGTCGCGAAATGGTGAGCTTTCGGAACGGTGCAAAAGTCAAATGATTTTGAAAGAAGAAAATGATTTCATCAAGAATTGGGCGATACTTCAAGAAGCGGATAGCATGAAAAATTTGTCATCATCATCTCCGAACGTTAATGAAATGGCTACACCATCTCAGTCTTGCAAAGGTTGTCATGCTTTATAAATTCATTCTGTATTTGATTATCTTACTAGGATTAGCCGATAATGCTAAAATGAACTGAAGCATATACTAATCTTTTTCCAATTTATATAGTTAATACTTTTTTTATTTGATCGGTAGTTGATTATCTTGCTGTTAAGTTCCATTGTTAAAGCAGTTGTAGTTCAGATCTGTAGATATGGATGTTTATTTCAGTTAACATTTTGTTTTTCTTTTTTATTTTTGAAGGACTGTTACTGTTGTCATTAATATATTTTAAGCTTAAAAATATTTTTCTTTTGGACATCAGAGCTTTATTTGTTTCATGATGGTGTTTAAGGACCGATCAAGTGTAGTGCTGTCATACTTTCCAAAATCTATTTTCGCTTTACATAATCTGATACTATTTTGCAGATAACGCTAAACAGGTGCTTCAAAATATGCAATTTCATCCTGACAATCAGCATAAAGAGAAGGATAAATGGAAAGAAGTTTTACCAGCAGCCTTTGGACCACATCAGGTATAACCGTAAAAAAAATTAAATTGGTAACACTAAATCTATCAGATAGAACTCGGTCAGTTATTTAATAAGTAACCCATGCTGCTGTACATATCAACTGTTTATGACTGGAATACATTTTGCGGTTCTAAAATTTGGAATTGTTTAATTTAGTACATCATATTTGCCATCAAGGATACGATAAGTTAAATTTTAAAAGAATTTTCAGTTTTTATCAAATTTTATTTTCAGTTGCGAAATTTTGTAAATCTGTGTGTGCAGCTTAAATTCTATTGAAACACTGCATGAGCTTATATAGCTGTAGTGCTATTTTTGTTGTTGCTTGTAAGGTGAAAGACCTTATATTAGGATCATCTACAATAGCAAGTAAAATAATGTGATTTGGAATATTGAAATATAACATATTGATCAACTTCAATTCGTGATATACTCCAAATGTAAATCAGTAGCAAATTAATTGTTTCGTAGTAAATTAAGTTTTTTCGAAAGATGCAGTTTCAAGAATCATTTCCAGAAAATTTCAAATAAAATATCCTGGCATTTAGATTTAATGTACAATTTAATGAACTTTTCATCAATCTTAATAAGAGGCGAATAAGTTACTTTTCAAAAATCATATCATATGTGAATTGTTTTGCTTTCTTTATTCTCTTCTTCAGCATTATACCTGTGCCAGTTCGTGTAAGGCTTTTTTTTGAATACGATTTGTTTTTTGTAAAGCAAAAAGTGATTGTAGGTCATTGCACCAGTTCAACGTTTTTCCCGAACATCAATTGCTGCTTCCACACGAAAGACATCTGACGGGTTAGATTTACTTAGATAATGTTTCTTTTCTGATGTAAAGCAAGCAAGGATTGTCATTGATCACTTCTAAAATGAGGGTATTTTAAAATTCGAAAGTAATTAAGGAAGTTGAAAATAAAAAAGATAAATTTCTTCAGTTTAATACATTGTGGAAAGAAAATTCGCGTTGAAAAGAAACATTCACGAAAAGCAGGCACACTGTTCGATTTCTTTCGTGTAAGCAATTTTTATCTCTGTTAAATTTTTAACCAAGTTCAAATGAGCTTCGTCTCAGAATGTTCTGGACTTAAATCACGACCCGGACTTTGATATCTTCGACAAAGAATATGATATAGTCCATGAATATCTAAATGTTTATGATGATCATTAATTAGCTAGTATTGAGGAAACACTTTTTTACACTGTATTTCCTTGTTAGCTGAACAAGATGTCATAATTTTAGAAAAAAAAAAACATTTTTTCTTTTAACTATAGAATTCTAATAAGTACAAATTAGTACAAATTTAATGTAAAATCCTTTTTTTAAAAAATTAGAGTGATTTCTACACTATTATTAATTGAATTTTCACTTTCAATTATAGGAATTTCATTGATTTGTTTTTATAGAAGCCGGATTTACGGTGTTTTTCGGATGTTGTTACACCGACTAATGATGTAAGTATTTGATTATTTTTTTCTTTCAAATCTTTTTGAAAAGCATGGCTTAAAATGTTTATGGTCCAGTTTCAACTACTTGTTAGATGATTGAGGCAAAGCTTCAAACTTATTTCCTTTGCTGATGTTTTAAATTCGAATCTAAAATTTGAGACTTTACATTAGTAAATCGGTGCTTTTCATCTAACAAAATTCAGAAATATTGTTTTGAAATGTATCTTTTCCTTTCTTCACTTACTGTATTCTTTATTCATATGTAAGTTTGACACTGTCTGAATAGCTAGTTGTGTAATTTCACACTTCATTTTACAAAATGATATGCGATGTTCTAATTTTCATTTTTCATATTTTTTGCCCTTTTTTCAGAGACGATCAACAATCGCTGAAGGATTTGACGGTTAGTCGTTACATTAAATATTTTAATAGCAGATTATACTTGCCTGTATTTCCTATCATTTAATTTTTATTCCAAATTAAAATGAGAGTGTAGGTTTGAATGATGTATCCGAATCGATTACAAACTTGTTGAGAACTTTGAAATACTTTGTCATTGCGTTTTATTATTTATCTATAAATATCCTAGAGTAATTTGGTAACAGTCGATGCTGTTTTCTCCGTATTGTTTGTTTTTTTCAAGTTTATATTTTTCTTTTACTAATTTCTTCCGCTGATCTACTTCTCATTTCCTGATTTTCTGCACAATGCAATACAATACTCTGCTGCTAAAAACACGGTGAAAAATGAGTGAAAAAAATATTCTGACCGTTATGCTTTAAACATCTCGTTAGTTTTATTCAATTTATGGATCAAAGTGTCATATTACTGCTCATCTCTTAAATATTTACCGTGTTTTCATACAGTGGTATTTTAAATCATAATTTTGGAAGAGAAATCTTCTCAGCGAAATTCTGGTTTTATTTGATAACTTAAAACGGAATGAAATTGCATTTAAAATATTGCTACTGATTAATTAATATTACCAATTGATTCTTCGTTTGCTTTGCCTTTTGAGTAGGAAGAGGACCTTTACGCTTTGTTACTTCATATTTATTAAATTTAATTGTAAATCATCCATAAAAGACGACTACTTTCCTGTGTGTCATTTTTTCTCTTCAACTCACATTCTTCCTTTCTTCTGCTAAAGCAACAACAAAAGAATTAAAATAGCATTGAAGGATAAAAAAGAAATTAATTATTTTGCACTTTTTTTTTCTATGATTAATTTACCCCTGGGTAATGGAAAACTCAAATTATATTTTAAAAAAAAATTTATAATTGAAAAGTTTGGTAGCATTAAGTAAGTTCAGTATTTGACAATAAAAACAAGTTTTTTTTTTTTTTTTTCATTTATGGAACGTGATTTAACTTTTTATTTTCATCTTTAATCCGTTATAAATGAAAAAGATTTGTAAACAATAGAGGTATGCAATCTAAAACAACGTAATTCTTTCCATGACCGATTTTTTTTTTTTTCATTCTATGGAAGGAATTTGATGCATCATTTTTCATCGAGAAAATTTGTTTGATGGCCTGTTCATGGGTGCAGAAATGCAACCAGCATGATGGTAGAACATAATAGTGGTTGGTCATGGAATCCCGAGGATAGTATTATTTCTGAGTTCAGAAACTTTCATGTATCTAAGCGTTCATTTCATTTTTAATATGATTTTGACCTTCGGATCTTTCTGGAAAATATGAGAGACAATTTTTGACAGTTATCTTCTTAACGATAGCATCAGGACTGATGATAATGTTGCTAATAATGACAGTTGACTGAATCAGTCAATTGAAGATTCGATTTTTGATGATTTGCATATTTATTTGTTTTACAGTCTCATCATTTATCCTTTGAAATATTTACCAATTAATTTCAGAGTAAAGTTTTTGAAATCCAGTCTCATCATTTATCCTTTGAAATATTTACCAATTAATTTCAGAGTAAAGTTTTTGAAATCATGAATAAACAGAATGAATCAGTTGGGTGCATAATAAAATAACTAACTAAATAATTGTTTGTTGATAATTTTAAACCATGAACTATCTTTTGACGGCAATGTTAAATGAACAATTTGATGATTAATTTATTTCATAGGCTTTGTTCGAAGTATCGTGAGGTGCAATACACTATTGCTGTATTGCTAAAGATCTTGCCAAAGTTTAAAATAATCAAAAAATCATTTGAGTTTTACAATTAATTCGATTTCAAAACTTTTTTGATAATTTTCTGTTTCATAAATTTTGATTCAGAAGCACTGGATATTCTCAAGAAACCATTATTGGACAAAATACCAAATACAATTGCTTCAAGCGATAGCCGTTATTTAGCTGCACAGCTCAATAAAGAAGTTCAAAAATTTATTCCACAAGTGTAAGAGTTTTCCATTAAGCATTTTAAAAAATTTGTTTCATATTTTTAGCAGACTGCTTAGATTTTAGTGAATTCGTGATGTGTTAACTCTCTCGAAAATCTTCTAAAAAAGGCATAATCTGCAACAAAAGTTTGTTCTAAAACAGTCTAAAAGTCGGCTTCAAAGTCTGAATTCCAGGGATAAACCAAGATGGGCTGATTTGGACTTATGGACTGAAGAAGCGGCAACCTGGTCATGCAATAATCATTCCCTTAAATTAAGTAAAAAAGATCGGAAGAAACAAGAAATCATCCATGGTATGGAAAAAACTTGTGTTGTTTCAATTGAGCCTTTAATTATCAATAACTGTTTTTATTCATTCTGTGTACTTGATGATTAATTAAGATTAACTTGGATTGATTTCTAGATATTTGTTTTCAGAGTTGTATTTGACTGAAAAACATCACTGTCAAGTATTAATAATCCTTAAGCAAGTAAGTTTAATTTACTAAATTTGAAAACAAAATTTTGTTTAAAAATCATAATTACAATGGAGTTAGATTTCTATAAGAAGAGAATGACGAAGGATGCAGGAAAAAGAAGAAATTTTACGATATGAGATTGCCGATATTAAGAGGCTTCTTGTATACTTCAAAGTCTTTAAAATCTGTGATTCTGCAGATTTTACTGTACTCGTTTTTCAAAATTTCTTCATCTTCATGTTTTTGATTTGCATGATGTAGTGATTTAAAATAAGGATAAAATAAGAAATGAATGGATGTATATTGTATCAAGTTATATCAAGACAAGAATTTAATTTGATTTTCTCAACGTAATTTTTGAACAAAATAATTTTTCTCTCTTCCAGGTATATCAAGAAGGACTTCGAATAAAAGGTATTATAGATGAGACAAAACAGAACGAACTCATCCCACCCGTATTAGATGCGTTGCTTGATTTTCATTTTAATTTTCTGCGACAATTGAAGCAAAAAAAAACAGAAACAGAAGTAGTAAATTCGGTAGCAAAAATTATTTACACAGAGGTAAGAAATGTGAAATTGTTTTGTTACTTTTAGAATATTTTTGTGTTTTGCCAAGACGATGGAAGAATTTTGGCTAAATATGCGTATTAATTCTTAGATTATAACTTTAGTAATTATCAAATTAAAATGGTTGCAAAGACTACTTTTGTAATGAATTCCACAGCTAAGAAGTAGCATTTGATTTGTCAATTTATTCCGAAATATAAGAAGGATTCATGATTAAAATTAGAAAAATTAGGAAAACCGGAGCCTTAACGTCTTAGTTTACAGGAAAGTTATCTTAGTTTCTAGCAATTGTACAACGTCATTACTAGTTCAATCTGTCTGATATTAAATTTCGTGTTGATCTCAATAGTAAGTTTATTTCCTATCATGTTTGCTGTTATAAATTTTGTTTACAAATTTTCCTTCAGTTCGAAAAGGGAGAACGAAATCAAGCAGCAATACATGCCTATACTGAATTTTGTTCAAAGTACGATCAGTGTGGTCGTTTGTATGATGAATGGATGATAAAAAATCCGGAACTTAGGAAATTTTTTGATGTAATACAATTGATCATTTGAACTTATATTGGAAAAAATTATTAATAGGCGAAATTAATATAAAAAATTTAATGACCATTAAAAAAGTTTTAGTTTCGCCTTTTTTTTTTTTCATAATTTAATAATTTAATTTTCTTCAGCAATATGAGCACGATTCAACATATAAAGGACGAACATTTAAAATGTGTTTACTATTGATTGCTCAAAGACTGACCAAATATCCTGTACTAGTGGAAAAAGTAAGCTTTAAAACTTGCATTGAACAGGAAAATAACTCTGCTAATTTTCCTCTAATAAAATTCTCTGCTCTTTTGTGAATTGTTTAGTGTAATTTAAAACTGACAGTTCCAAATGGTGCTATTATATAGCCTCAGATTTTTATAGGAATAAGAAATAAGTAAATTTAAAAAAGCACAAGAATGATGAGAACAAGATCAAATAACTATCACTTGCCTTATAAAAATTACATATATCATTGTCAATGAAATAAAGATGGAGAATAATTATATGTTTATTTCATTCATTTTCCCATCATTTCGTAAACTTATCTTTTTTTCTATCAATTGTCTAGTTCGTGTCAGCGAAACTTAGTTTTATTCGTTATGAAAGATGAGAAGGATTATTACCTCCAATTTTGTTATTTTTAAAATGGAATATGATTCTGCTAATAATATTCCAATATCCTGCACAATTTGTTGATTCATTTAGCTCAATATTGATAAGTTGTTGCAGATTACCGAGATGGAAAGTGGTGCAGCAAAAGAGGAAAGTATGCGAGCTCATCAAGCAGTGAAAAAATTTGCAATGCATATTAATAACGAAATTGCAAAATTTGAGGTAAAAAGACGTTGGGATCGAATACAATCACAAATGGATCGTTCATCAAAAGGCCGCTTTAGTCCGAATGATTTTTTTACAGTACGTTAATGCTAATTAATTTTTTCCTCTTATTTGTTAACATTTCATTATTTTGCCCCTGCAAAAGGAAACTTTACTTTGTGTTATCAAGTTTACAAAAACGGTGAAAACAGAAGTTATGATCTTAGAGTAAAATCGCAAAATATTCTAAATAAAGTCTACGTCTAATTAATTTTAAATATTAATTGAAAGCATTTTTAATGTTTGTTTTATTTTAAGATAAATTTTTATTAGAATTATTTTGAAAATTTTTTTGGGGAATTTTTATGTTCATTTTTACTTTTGTACATTTCTATTTTAGTATGATGATCTCATATTAAATGGCAGTGATGATGAACGACGTGTAATTTGTATAGGCGGTGCAATTTGCCAGAATTCCGAGAAAAAACATTCTGAAGGGACAGGTATTATTTTTCATTTCCTTGACATTATATTGACAACTTCCATTATACTTAAATCTCATTTCTTAACCAATAAAATCTACGGAAAAAGAATCTTTTAGCTAAGAAAAGTCATATTTTAGTAGAATTTTTAATTTGGGATCATTGTACAGTTTTATTCCGTTATTATTTATCGAGAACAGTATGAGCATATTTCCTATATAAAACTTTTACAAGTTCTATTCCATATATACAACAAATCATGTGAAGGGAACAGTTCCATTTATGTGGTGCATATCAGAAACATTAATTTATAGACTTATTATTCTTTCAGAAATGCTGCTAAAATTTGTGTATTTCAGAAGTGGTATTAGTGTTATTCGATGATATTCTAATTATGTTGACAAATTCCAGTTCCAATAGATATGTATTTCTTGATCGTGGATCCGGGGTTAATCTTTCGCATTTTCTCGCTTTCTAATATGAATATGGTTTTGCTTGAAATTTCGCATATTATCTTCCACTTCAGATATCGTTTGGCACTTTTTTTACAATTGCATTATGAAAACTTGAATTAAAAAATATCTCAATTTTATCTTTGAATTCTATCTTCTTTTTTCCATGTGGTAATACTTTCTGAGTTTTTTTTGTCATTGTCATTTTCAGACTTCGAAATTTCAAGCAGTTCAGTGAAAAATTTTTGGAAAATTAAAAGTTAAAATTAGTTTTTTCTGAAGAAGTGAAAATTACAGAGCACAGTAATTGCGCTGAACAAATTATTGGTTCGTGAGGTACCACGTAGTACGAAGTTATTCTTTTTACTTTCTGATGATCCGTGTCCTGATTTGTTTGTTGTAAGTTTTGCTTCCAAAGCTGATGTTGACCAGTGGAAGAAAGCAATTGAAGTGACAAAAAATATGGCACCGACACGTGGTTAGTTCGTTTCAACGTAATAATAGTATTGTTGAGCATAATATTGGGCACAACGTGAGAGTGACAGCGATCTGGCAATGTTTAAATATAAGTTAGATACAGAAGTTTTCGAAAAAAGAAAAATGAACGGATGAATCTATCCCGAGTCGTCCCAAAACATTTTCATAGATTATTTTTATATTCAGTTTTTTGTAATAGTCGTCATTCATTTTGGGCTTTCTTTCAAATTAATTTCATCAAATATTTTATCTTTTCTTCTTTGTCTGTGTTTTAAGTAGTAATTTCGCTTTCATCAACACTGATGATATTATTTTGCTTTTCATAGGAATTAATCTCGTGATGCTATATATATATATAAATAAAATATCGATCTTTATAAACTCAGAAACAAGCATCCTTTTATGATATTAAACTTGTATAGCACCGCGTACAGAAATATATTATGGTTTCGATTATTATTATAAACAAAATGTATGAAATTATTATAACACATTGTAATTAAGATAAAGATCTTCTAGTCTTGTGAAATTAACGTTAGTTCAAAATTTTTCACTGATTAAATATAGTAAATTGAAATAATTTAGAAAATCAGAAATTCAAATGATTTACAGTGATTTACAAATTCTTTTAGAAATAAAATTATATGATGCATTTTTTTTCGATAAAACTCTCGACATTATTTTCTCGAAAAGTTTCCAATTTGACAATAACCTTTGAGAATTTTCGAACATATTTCGCAGTCAATCTATTATTGACTGCGTTTTTGTGCAATAATTCAATTACGAATTTGAAATGATTATTAGTTGTGAATTATGAGCCGTAAGTATCCGTTTGGCCTATCGCCTCGTAAACTTTGAATGATTTGAGAAATGTCTTTGATGTACTTTAAATTTCCAATAGTTTTTTCTGCGCTTTGTGAACATCTAGTTTGGCTTTATTGAATCTCTTTTTTTTTTTTTTGAAGGAGAAAGTGAAACAAATGCAAAGAGATGATTCGTGCTGTATTTTTGTTTATTTTTTTCATTGCTTTTCAAAATCTTGATTTTTTGAAACTTTTTTTATTTTTAATTCATTATGTTTTTTTCCAGCATTTTAACTTTAATCTTTGTGGAATTTTGCAGTGAAACGTGCTACAATGGCAAGTAGTATGATTTTATCGAGTGAAGATGCGGAAGAAAGGAGACTTAATCAAGAAATTGCAAGGTGGGAAGAAAAACTACGTGAACTTTTTGGTGAGAGTTTTGTTCTATAAAATAAGGTGGAAGACCACTTTTTTAAGTTGTCGAGAAAAACAAAATAATATAGAATATCGTTCATATCTGTAGTGATTATTTTTTGATCAAATGTGACTGGATATCAGTGTGGCTTTTAACTAAGTTCATTTAACATTACAATACTTGTAATTGTACATTTCAAGATTCTAGAAAACGTTTATCCAAATGAAAGTGGAATAGTTCATCGTATAGATCATTTAGTAAACTCGCAGTTTAGAATAGACAGTGAGTGGATTTTCAAAATAAGTAAATTTACAGATAAGCGCATAAAAGATGAAAAAGAATTGTCAAATTACATTGAGAAGCGATTGTTGTGGTTTGAACAGCTTCGTTCGCATATCGCAAAGGTTCCATTGATAGATCGAACGGATATGACACGGAATGCTGTACGAGAAAAGGTAACATTGTAGATATTGTCATATTTGATAAGATTATTTTTCAAATTTGTTGATCTAAAAAAAATTTGCGAATTTTTTCCAAAGTTTTTACTCTTGTAATAAAATTTGAATGAGTTTTATATTTAGTGTTTCTTGAAGATATAACTCCATTGCAGTTGAAAGGTCTGGTAAAGCAAAAATTTGTTGAATTACGCGCAAGAAGACAGTGCTCGTTAAGCAAAGGTTAATAGCTTTTGTGCAATTATTTTCATAAATATAAATTTGATATTTTTTTAATGCTAGAAAAATTTTTAGCTTTTACATAATGAGCATTGTTATTATTGGTTGCAGTGGTAAAACACGCCGAACGAATCTATGAAGATGATTTCGTATCATTTTTTGATGATATATATGATGCTAGCGCTGGAACATCAGATTCGAATCATTCCACCGATCAGAGTGAAAGTGATGAAAGTCGTCAGAAGTTGCCAAGGCGAAATCGAACTTTCAATGGTATCTGTGAACGAAAGAAAGGTTAGATATAAAAAATGTTTAATCAAATTTTTGATAAATTTCAGAACTGAGAAATGCATTTTTTTAATGTTTTGTTAAGCTGATTTAATAAGTATTATGAGATTTGCTTTTGAATTCTTCATTAATAATGCTATATTTGGGAGAATTTTTTCTTCCGTCGAAAATTAATTTCATTTTATAGGCGGTTCTATCCGACGACACACAACGGAACCTCAAATAGCTGATTCAAAAATTTATGAAGAACATGATTCCGCTGTAGAGGAGGAAGAAAGGAGGAAGCTTTCGGTTATTATCTTCATCTTTATCTATCAAATTTTCTTATCAGCAATTGTTAAAATTGAAAGTTCCTCCGAAATGGTAATCCGGAATGTTGTAAGATTGCCAGCAGAACGCAATATTAAATGTCCAGGCAGTTCTAATGTTCTTAGCAATTGTTATAGTAATGCTTAATTTTGAAATTTTCACTTTTTCAGCTTTTATTTTTCGAACAAGCAAATGCCTTAATGATTTGAAATTTTTTTATTTCGTTATTTTAATTTCATTTTTTTTCCATTTGTAGTTACTTTTGCATCCGACGGCACGTCGTGCAGCTGTAGGTATTATTCGAGAAAATGCTCAACTCAGGGTTGAAAATAATCGACTACAATGTGAAATTGCTTTGTGAGTTTCTTTTCGTAAAAATTTACAACTTCAAGAAATAGTGATGCAGGAAGAGATAATTGGTACTTTGAGAGAACCATGTTTTATATTTTTATGCTTTTGATTACTTTTGCTTTAGAAGTAATATATTCAGCTAATGAATTGCTATTCATTTTCTGAACTATTTTATGTTGTTGGCAATATTTTTTATTTGACAGAATTCGTAAGTGAAAAGTTCCCTAATTTTTTCTTTCACTACTAATATTTGATGAACATATCATAAAAATTGCTGATTGGTGCAAATTGTTTGATAATCGCTTGAGTAATTTGTTATAATCATCGAAGTAATGATGTATTCATCGTTATAATCATAGTACAGTATATTTTATCAGCTGATATTATCACTTATGCGGCTTTTTTTTATCGGAATATAAAGGCTTCTAATGATTTGACAAAATTACAGTCGTGAGATACGTATTGCATCATTGAAGAGTCGACGTTTGGCGACCGTTCCAGCTAGTGCACTTGAAGCATTACGCAACAAACAGAATGAATTACAAAATGAGAAACGTGAATTCAAGAAATTTTGTGAGCTTCGTGTAGATGAAATAAATCTACGTGCCATGGAATTGTTGGAGAAAGAGGTGATTTTTTTTTTTTTCGTTTCATGAAATGAATAATACGAAATTGATTTAAATAACAAACTGCTTTCTGGATTATTTGAAATAAAATTTCTGCCTAGTGAACATATGGAGAGTTAATTGATACAAATTATTGGTAAGAGCAAATTAAAAGTTGCCTTCTTAAAACCATTTCCCATGAAATAAAAATATATACTAGCTTTGCTTTGTTATTTACTTTTTCAACAATTCATCATTTGATTATTAAACATATAGCAGTGCAGTTTTTTGTTCAGACCAACAATTCTAATCATTTCAATTCTTCATTAATAATTTTTTCTCTATAAAACATATCAAATAATTGTTCCATTTGTTTGTCATTCAACCGATTACTTTTTTCTTTTAACATAATGTCGGCCGCTATAATCCCTAATGGATTGTTAGAAATTGGCGGTAGCAATTTGTCAAAAAAAAAAAAGATTTCGGATAAGATATATGCAAATTAAGTGCTGAATTTCATATACATCAAT
This sequence comes from Mansonella ozzardi, assembly GCA_029876185.1. NCBI lineage: Eukaryota > Metazoa > Nematoda > Chromadorea > Rhabditida > Onchocercidae > Mansonella > Mansonella ozzardi. The sequence goes on along the minus strand of JARVGP010000009.1, from coordinate 51,464 downwards.
TCTCGAATTCCATCTTTTTATTTGTCATTGCTATCTTTTTTTTAAAGCGACCGTTTGAATATCGTTATTGTTTTCCTCGAATTTTTCCATGGCGTTGATTCAAACGTTACCATAAATGAAACATTGAAATTCAACAAATGACATGGTGAATTTGTTGAATGGACCAAACTCGAGTTTTTTTGAGAATGATACGCTTGCTGTTTGCGTGATTCCAACAAAGATTCATGAAATCAACTGTTGATATTCACAAATGTTTAAATCTACCGCAAATGAAAATATTTCAAATGATGCAAATTTTTGATATGATTGGCTTTGGTGGTGAAAATATCTTTGGTGAAAAGTTATTAAAGTTTACTATCTCTCAAAATGATTGGCTACAGGAAGCAGTTTGAACAGTTAGTAAAGAGAGCTTCATGTGGTTTGATGTTTATCCATCTGCTATACTTTAGATGTAAGTTTGATAGCTGATACTATAAGTGGAGAGAGATGTGAAATATTTTTAGCTGAAATGCTCTTTGAATGAATCTTAGAAGTCCCTTACTTTAATTTTTCCCATCTTATTTTGAATGATGTACAGTACTGTACAATATTTAATCTTCTCAATTATTTATAGGCTGAACTGAAAAGTCGTGAAGAACATCTTCAAGAGCAGTGGACTAAATTCTGTGAAATAAGCAATGCAAGTTCACTAACTCATCATTCGCATGATATGTCAAAACCAGCACCTTCACTTGATCGATCATTGTTAGTTTATTGCTTTTACCGATGTCGAAAGTTTTTAAAATAGGGAAAAATCAAAAAATGTGGTCATTTTTTCTTGTTTAATATCCCTCTTTTGAATTATCTCATTCTGTTATGAGAAATGTTTAGACAGAAGAATATGGCTCCATATCATCTGCTATGCACGGTATAAAAATACTACCATATTGAAATTTATGTGGGAAGGGAAAAAATTCGATCACTTAGCTATTGCACATCATAATTTTTAAAAAATTTCTGTTTTTGCAGGTCGGTACGTAGTGTAAAATCGTTAAGCAATTCATCTAGTGGTTCATCGATACCGTTACATCTAGCCGAAAAAACTGCCAAGATATCACGGTCAAAAAAATGAGCAGATCGGGAAATCATGCAACTCAGTGTCTTCTACAAAGAGTTCTTTTATTTTCAAGGATTTCGAAAATTTTAAACTATAATCATTTTGCTAACAGTGAACTTTGCTTCTTCACATTATATTGCTGCATTTTTCTTCTTTGAAATACTAATGTTAATTAATCTTTTTGTTATCTCTTTATACTGACGGGATTGAATTATGTCTATTTGCATAAATTATTTATTTGAAATTTTTGCCTAGGAAAACAAAAAGAACCAGATTTTTGAACATGCAAGTTAGATTAGGAAATATACAAAATACGGGTTGGAGTATTATTTCAGAGTAAAAGAATATTGTTTCAGAAATATAATATATTTAACATATTTGCAAAGCTGAAACTTACTTTTTTTTGTTGGCGCAGTCTAGTTTTTATGAGCTTTCCCAGATTATTCTGCAGCTGCTGCGCAGTTTGATCAAAAAAAATTATAGATTACATAATAAAGTTCTTAATGATATCTTTTAAATACGAGTTTTTTTTTTTTTTTAAGATAGAAAACAGTATATCGTAGAGATGAGGAAGTAGTCAAATTTAGAAAAGACATTCTAAATTAAGTTTGATATTTCAAAATTATATAGTAAATTTTACGTAAATGCTTAATTCTCTATTTCATTTATGGACTTCTTTTTATTGTAATTTGCAAGTCTTTATATGTATCCATGTGTATTTTATGATTTTCTAAAACATTGGTTATCTTTAAGTATCAATTCATCAGATTTGTTTTTATTGCTATAATGTTTTTTCCGGGAACTGGTCATTTTTTTTTTACTGTTAATGTTGAAAAATTTGATCATTTTCTTTCCAATATTAAAAAGTGTTTTATTTTTCTTATCTGTAGTTTTTTGTAGACTTTTATATACTATAAAATTACTCACTAAGCAAGCCAAGTATGTTGTACGTTTATTTATCTTATCTTATTTTTATTGGTTCTGCTCATATTTGCGAAAGGTTGTTGTAATACTGATTTTTGAATCGTATGGCGATATAGATGGTTCTAAAATTATATCAATGATAAATTAAAGTTTTTTGGTGTTGTTTTAGGACAAAAAAAAAAGAATGTGGCATCATGAGACATTTTAGGAATTCTTTTAGCTTATTCTTTATTAGTGGTGAAAGCAATTAATGATTGATGTAAAAAAAAAATCATGATTTAAAGGACTAAAAACTTGTCATTTTAATAGATGCAATTTAATTGTTTCTATAGTTTTTCCTATAACTGAAATGCTATGTTTATATAATTTTTCGCCATCAATATTGTTTACTTTTTACTTCATTTCTTTCTGTTTTATTCGTAAGTTCAGTTATACCATGCTAAGAGTGATTTTTTTATTGATTTTTCAAATTTTTCTTGAAAATTCACTTAAAAATATTTTTGCGTTTTTATTTCAACAATTTCGTTGTGTTCTTTCTACAGTTTCATGTATATGTGTATGTGTGCATATGTATGTGTGTTTTTGTGTATGCTTGTTTAATGTTGAAATTATTTCATTGACATTTTGTAAATTCTTAAAAAGAACATTTCAAACATTTTCACATTCAATGTGTTTTGTTAAAACTAAGTTTTACTTTTTTCCTTCTCTTCTTTTTGTCTTATTTCTTCTACTTTTTCTCCCAGATATTTTTTTGAGCAAAGTTTATTGGCTCAGAAAATAATCAGGTATACCTTTGCAAACAACAATACATTTCTACCGGTATTGCGCATGTTTCTTTAATCATCATCATCATCATCATTTTGTACATTATTGGTGGCAAATATTTATCATGCATAAAAATATCTTCAATATTTTTCTTTGATTATTTTAAATTTATAATTTTATTAAAAAATGAAGTGAAGTAAAGCAGATTGTTAATAATAACTTAGTTTTAACTTATTGAAATAATCCTTTTTTCCATCATTTTTTGGCTGCTTTTCTCTTAAAAGTAATGAAAATTGATAAGTTTCATTTAATTTAAGCTAGTAAAAAGGAATGGAAAAACATGTTTTCTCTCAATTTCCCTTCCATTCGAATGCCAATTGTGACAACATATGTTTGACATAAAAAATATCTTTCATGATACACATACATACACTACCAAACAGTAATTGATGATCGTTGTTGCAGTAGCTTTAGTAGTTGTTGAACGAATACTGCATTAATGACAGGTAGTAGTAGTAATTAATGAGAAAAGAAAGATTGTAATCTTGATCATCAAATGATATTAATTTCATCTGTCCTCACTATTAATGAATTAATGCGCACAGTTTTCCAGTAACCAATCATAGCTTAAGAATTATCTTTTTATTTTTCTCAATATACCTTGTTGTACATCTTGTTGCACTACCTATCTATTTCTCTCTCTTCTTTCATAACATTTTACATATCTGCGAAACTAAGATATATTATTGTTTAATGGTTGATTGCGGTACATGATAACAGGTATTATATATATTATATCATCCTTCAACATAGAAGTAAGAAAAAAACGAAAGTTCATTGAAAATTTTATTGTTATTGTTATTTATTATCATCATTATTATCCTAAAAGAAGGAAAGAAAGGAAATTAAGAAATGAAAAGAGGGAAGAAAGGAAATTAAGAAGAATTATTTGATAATTATTATTTATTATGATTACTATTATTATTATCGTCATTATTGTTATCATCCTTCAAATTTATAGAAGTAAAGAAAGAGAAGTGAATATATAATAAATTTATGCATTCTTCATTTTAGTCAAAAATAGTAAAGTGAAATTGTTTTTTTTTCTGAAAAAAGAACTTTTTGTTAAAAGCATGGAAATTTAGTTTTGTGATAATAGCAGATGAAAAATGACATGCATCTTCTGAATGTCATCAGGATCAGAGAAAGAAGTCAATCAAGAACTTTTTTATTAATGATGAAAGATGGTAATGAACAGTGAGTCTAGTCTTTCTTCAATTTCATCAATTATCATTAAATGGGTAAAAAAAGTATTTTCTGTTTATAAAGTGACATGAATTAACTTGGATTGGTTAATTTGATCAATTTGATTATATGGGATTTTCTCACTGTAAAAATGATTTATTGATTTCAATTGAACTCCAAATTCAAATCATGAAATATACTCCATTAATTTCACATAGCAAACTGAAACTCATATAGTTTGGAACGAAATAGTTTCGATGTAATTAACTAATTAGTATAATATGTTATCAACGTTGATGCGATCAATGAATTAGATTGATTTGTAACTAACATTGATTTGAAATATGTTTCTTTATGAATTTGATGAATTAAAAGAAAAATGAGAAACTTAGGGATTTGTCTAGACTGAAATATTCATTTTACAAATTCAGTAGCATTTTGATCTGTTCTTTTTTCTGAATTTCTACTTCCAGTTTTCGATAATTTCATAAATATTCGTGAAAATTTCCCATATATATTCCAAACAAATCTTTTAAACTTAATAACTTGTAATCTTTCAATATTATCTGTATTTGTACCTGTTTTTTACCTTAGTACTCTTAGTTACCATGTTAACATACTTACTAACTGTCGTTTATTCTCTATCATCCTTTTCCCTCGAAAACACCGGGTAGAATTTCGACATCTCACTAATGTAACTATATGTTGTAAAATATGTTTACCACATGTTTTCAACCACTAAACGATTCTAATGAATTAAGCTATTTAGAGTGAAACGGAAGGATAAAAATTGGGGAAAAAAGATACACCGAAAAAGAATTTTTACTTTTACTGCTGTTAAAGCTCAGATAAATTTGATTCGATTTCATTTAAGATGATGCTAACCAGTACAACATCTTGTTCCGGAGCAGATGATACAAGCTATTGATGATATGACACCGTTTCTCGATATACTGCAATATTCCATATTCATTCATCGATCCTGTTTAATCCGTACCAGATGTCACCGTTATCTATCAACTTTGCCTTCATTGCCGTTGTTGTAATTCCTCATTATCGTCGTCGTCATCGTCGTCGTCGTCGTTTTGATGGACGTCGTCTATCATAAGATAATTGAAAAATTTTTAAATCATTTGTCACATCTTTTGCAATGCGTGGAATTTGATTGATGAATGCCTTTTGGAATCGGTAATTTTTAAACAAATACAATTTCAGAATTTTAAAAAAACTGAACATAACCGTCTTTATAACTTAAACCGAGTTATATGATCGTTTTATTTGCTATTCCTCCAATTCAGATTAAATTTAATAATTTTTCTAAGAAAAATAAGAAAATCCGCTATTATTGAAGTTTTTTATTCATTTTCAAATGAAATGTTTTCATATTAATTTATTTATGAAGAGAAGAACATCTCAAATGATAATAAAAAGACTAAATAATATAAATATGACAGAAGTTTTAAAGAAAAGAAAAATAACTTAATGAAGTAAGCTGAAAGTTTTCAAATATGAAATTTTCCCTGGATTATTGTCAATAAACAGAGAGAAGCAGGAAGAAAAAAAAGCCTTGGAAGAGTTTTTTGCCTCGTTGTCTTTGTATTTTTTTTTTTTAAATATGTCTTTTGACCTATAATAACTTTTAGAAATTTCTAGCTATGCACAAATGTTTTAATTAGGTAATTCAACTAAGGCAAACATTTTCCCATTTCCTTATCATAAAATGAACTGAGAAATAAACGTTAGTTGTTATTGCTCCTACAGTAATAACTTTCCTGAATAGTTTTATCGCGTAATAGCGGTGATGCAAAAGCACGGGTGCATATAAAATCAGTTAGAATTAAAAGACTGCAAAATGATCCACAAAATGATTTACAACAATACATTGACGTAAGTTGATATCAATAATTTATGATATTAACTACTGGATATAATCCTCGTAAATACCGATGATGCAATGAATTGACCTCATTGATTATAATTCAGGTAACTTATGAATCGTTGCTTTTATTCCTGATTTAACGACGATTGTCATCTTAACAATACTTAGGTATGATAAATGAATCATGGATATGATATACAATAACTCTTCTAATTTGAATTCAAGTCCATGTTGGTGACTATATGAAAAAACTTAGCAAGCGTTGCTCTTTTTTAATTACTTTTTGTTTCTGTTTGGCTCTGAATGAAAACCAAATAAATTGAAGCATTTGATATTCTTAATTAATACCATCATTGTGATTAAGGTTATAATCATAAATCATCGTTATATCACATATTATGTGGAATTAAGCTTAATGGCTGAAAAAAAAAAAAACTATTTTAATTTGTTTCCAAAATTTTTTGATTTAACAACCTGAAATATCCCTTCTTTAACTATACATGAAACTTTAGTGAAATTTATTACTCTTCAATTTTTTTTTAAATACTCAAAAATCTTGAATTAAAATTCGGAAAGAGTTTTGAAAAAATCCAATTATTTTTTGCAACACATCCCTTTTTTTAATTTCATTCTTATTTTTTGAAATTTTTTTCAATGAAATAAATAATTCTTTAAGCTTTCAATTTATCAATCGCTTATCGTGATGAGCGTTTCTAGATTTGTTGACAACTGAAAAATGGATGGATGGAAAAGTGGACAGGTGGACAGCTGGAAATAGAAAACCAATATATCATTTAAAAAAGTGTTACATGTATGGAACATACGAAGATAGTTTACGTTAAATGACCATATCTTGTTAAACATAATTATCAATCGTATGATCGCAGTAAGTAAGGATGGGAAAATACTTGTGTTCATTATTTGATACATGCATAAATAAATTCGCTTATCTTGTCAATCGCCAATTATCGTACAAATCTACAAATAGAATAAATAATCGATTATTTTTGAGCTAATCGATTTCAAAAAATTGGAATCACAATTATGTCTATTCAGGTGAAAAGTAAAAACATTGGAAAATACGATGTAACATTAAACAATTCTCATTTGAAATTAGAATTATATCTAATTGATTAAAAGGATAGTTGTTGACAGAAAATGCTTGCAGAAAAACAGAACTAAGATCGGAAAAAACTAACTGTACTAAAGAAATGGAATTGGCAATGAAATAGTTTAGTGATATAATTATTAACTTAATTTGATATCAATTAATATTCATGTCTGTTTTTGCTGCAAACGTAGAATGAAATTCTTGCCAAAATTTACTATTATAAGAAGTGTAGAAGAAAAATCTGATAAACGATTATTGATGTATGTTCATCGTCGTCATTATGTCAATATAAACTTGCAACAGTGACAGCATGCAGAACGTTTGCTAGTGATATTAACTTTATAATTCCTGATAAGCTTAATGATTTCTTTTTCCTTGGGAAAAAAGCACAAAAATTAATAAATTTAAACAATTTAAACCATAATGTTTACGTTATGATATTGTCAACTTTGTATTATGGAAATATTGTCATGACAAGGTATAATTTCAACTTTTGCATAATTATTTAAAACTAATTTGCTTAATCTATTCCCAAAAAAACATTTAAATGTTTTTTTTTTTTTTTTTTTTTTTTTTTTTTTTTTTTTTTTTTTTTTTTATTATCACGAACAGTATATCGAACAGATTCATGAAAAATTGTTTAAATTGTAATTCATTTAAATAAAGTTATACAAAAGATTTCTACTGGATACAACTTGAATCTGTTATTTCGATTTTCTAGACTGTTTACTCAGGAGGGGAGGGGTGGAGGTGGGGCAGTACCTTCTTTAAATGTTGCGATCGTATCGCAGAGTTAAGTCGATTGGATGCGGGCTAAAGCTGAAGTAATTTTGATAGCTGAGTTTGATTTGGAACTTTGTTTCAGGATCTAGAGTGGCCTCATGATACTATAGCATACAAGAGAAAAAAATTCATCGAAAAAACTGAACGTGAAAAGTTACGGTTAGGGATGAAGAATGCTGCTAATGATTCCACTGTCTTCATTGTTAGTTTCAGTCATCAAGTCAGATAATATTGATACATCTAGAGTCTCTTAATTATAGCCTCATGTAACCTTCCCATTATTTGAGCTGCGAAATTTTTTAAATTTAATTTTTATAAGCGAAATTTTTTAAATAAAATCTTCGAATAATGAAAATGCAGCTGTAAAGAAATGAACTATTTTGTATAGCTTGTCCAAACTTATACCCTCTTTTACAAAATTTTTGTTCAAATTTTATGATTTTTTTAGGGACTTTTTTATGTGTTTGGGAATTTATGCAGGTTTTCACTTGTAAGAAAGCATTCTATGGAAGAAATTATAATTCTTGGGATATAAAATTATTTCTACAGCTACTTAGCATTCTGTTATTATATACTTTCATTTTTTTAGGATTTTCCTTGCATTAGTTCAGCTCCCCGCCGTACCATATCACTACCTTCAATACCGACTTTTGCAGTCCCCCTTCTGCAAGTTATCGATCATCCTTCAAATGTACACTTGGTAAATGCATTTGTAATATAAGGCAAAAATTATAGTTTCAGAAAAAAGATGGACGTGAAGTTATAACTTTGAATAACACTGTCCAAAAAAAAAATTGTAACCAGCGAACCTGTCCGGAAATGTATACTCTTCTCAAAGTTGGCTGATAATTCCTTAGTCAGTATTTGGAAACTGATTTTGTCTTCATCTATCCTTTCTAGGTGACTGTAAATGAACTACAAATACCGGTGTCGAAAAGTTACAATATGGGTGAATTTTCGCGTGCTTCAAAAAATGACATAACAAGAGAGCATGCAGTTATTTTTGATGTCAGCCGTTCTGAACAACGTAATTTGGTAATTTTTCATTTGTATCAAGTGTTTTAATTCCGGACGCTAGATGATCAATAATACCGTTCTTCATTATTTTAGCCACCGCTATGGCTTGCATACAGCGTTTCTTTTAAGTTTGGGGAGTACACGACGTCGAAATTGATCCATTTTTAAAATCGCATTTTCAGGTATGCTCCAACGAAAGTTTTTACCCAGAAACTGACGATTTAACTTCCAGCCAACTGTCTGAAATAAACACTAGATTTTCAAGAAGAACGTTCCGGTATTCTATTTTTGCGCTGCTATGTTTTTGAAATATAGTGGAAATATTTAGAAATATGATTTATATGTTTATTACAATCCGAAATGCTTCGCTTCTGCTTACGTTATTCCAGAATTTGACAGTTGAGGGGGTATCTTTTCCGAATTCTTAACGCTGTCATTTTTATGAATGCCATTATAATTGTTTCAGTACCAATGGCGATGACGATGCCATATTCAATTGTGGGCAAGGTGGACTCATTCATGCAGAATTTGTAAATGTTAATAAACTTAAATTAAAGAGACGATCAGTTAAATTATTCCAGTTAATATATTTTCTGGATTGGGCAATTTCGAAAACGAGTGGTTTCTGTCGCTGTGATTAGTCTATAAATTATTACATTTCAGTTTTTGAAGAGCTATTCTCCTGCATTAAGCTTTACATTTATCCTGGCATTGTAGAAATTGTACTTTTTTAATATGCCAGGAACGCGCAGGAAGCCATCATTTGATACAAGAAAGTGCCACAAAAGAACCATTGATAGATGGCGGCACTAAGGGAAGAAAATCGGCAGCAAGAACAGTTAAAACCTGTACGTCTGTTGTTATACCATCAAAGAAATCAAAAATCTCCATATTTTTGAAAACTTATTCAGTGATTTGAGAATTAATTTGAAATTTGAATGGGGATGAATTAGATTTGGCGCTAATTCACTTCGGAACTGGTATTAAAACCCATCATATCAGGGTCTTCATTTTGTGAATATTTATAGTTATATCCCAGAGACTTTGATTAAGATTTGGCTCAGGTATCGTGAGTTCATTCTATATTTTTTGGGACACAAATATGTTAGCTGAAGAAAGCAATAGTTGATAGAATTTTAGGATTAATTGCTAAGAAAGTTCGTGCTTTTTGCAGCGGAAGATATTGTTCCTTTTTTCACAAGTCGCACTGTTTGCAATTCTTGCATTGCGACTCAGTTGGGTCGAGTACCCGCAATCAATGTGTTAAGTTCTCATTGGAAATTTGTGCGGTTTGGTGTTGGCATGCATCAACGAATACCTTCTGCTCCTGCCATTTGTTATCGCAGAAAACGAAAGCGAAGAACGATTCAGTTAAGTAAGGTAAGGTTTTTTTTGACTAATTTTGCAAAATCCGGTTTCTAGAGGATCTCTTCTTCATTTAAAAACTCAAATTTCTCGAATGCATTCTCAAGATTCGATATTTTTTCAGTGGTAATTTCATATCACTCGATCTATGAAAGTTGAAAATTTTTCGAAATCTAAAAATATATTCAGATGTGGGAATCATTTGTGAAATGGATTTTTAATACAAAACTGGTATTGATAGTTCCAGAGTTTTCTGTTTTCCTGTTAAGTACATTCATTCTCTATGTATTCTTTGATATACCATACGTCAATTTCCCGGAATATGCTGTAGAAATTCATAATGTTACTGAGACTAAGGCGTCATATTTGGTATCTAGTATTGGTCTTACGAACATGGTCAGCATGTTATTCTGTGGATTCATAGCAGACTGGAGTCGAACAAGTCAGGTGAAATTATTTGTTTTTGAATCTTTAATGCTTATAAATTTTTTTGAGTATTTTTCCGCAGCGATATAAAGCTTTATATTATGGTTATGTGAAAATTATTAGGCCTTAAATTTTAAAACCTTAAATTAGGTCTAGTTTTTAAAAATTTATTATGCAGGATTCTGAAAGAATTATTGTTGATACCATAACCTTCCGCTTTTTTTCAGTATATCATTCAAATTTATGGAATATTTACAACTTTAGCGGGTTTATGTGTTGCTCTTGCACCATTTGCACCTTCCTACATTCATTTAATGACACTTTGTATTGGTTTTGGTTTTTTCATTAGCGCGAATTACACCTTAGCATCTGTTATTACTCTTCAAATTCTTTGTTTATATGATTTTCAAACCGGTTACGGAATTCTCTGTCTAGTAGAAGGTCTTGGAAATCTTGTCGGTCCAGCTTTAATCGGTAAGGTTGAATTCTATCCTTATCTTTCCTATAAAAAGAATCAAAGTTCCTCAGTCTTTTTCTCAATTATTTTTTATAATATGTTTATATCTTTTATAGAAAGTTAAAGCATATGCGTTTCGCTCATGTGTGAACATAGATCTCTAACTTAGTGATTTCTAGGTTTCATTCGCGACAATTTAACTGGTTACGATAACATATTCCTGCTGGCTGGGGTAGGCATAATGATTTCTGGTTTTATGGTTGTAGGTATCGATCTATTTATGCTTACATATGATACTGATCACGAGAAGAAACATTTAATGAAGCGTGAAGGTTATTTAATTATTTATTCAAAGATAAAGTGGGCTTTAGATTAGCTCAATATAAACTATAGAGCTGTTTGTCTCGTTTGTTTTTGTTTTTTGGGCGACTTAATTAAAAAAACATTTTTCGCAAAAAAGGAAACAGAAAAGAAAGTTGATGACTGTTTCCCATATGTCTTTTTTAGTTAATTTTATCTATCGTTTAAGATTCTACCAAGTTTTATTTCCATTTTTTAGTCTGATTTAGTAGGCATAAAAGAATGGAAAGAATTCAAATGATGTCTTTTTGATTACTTTGCTCTAATTTTTTATTTCAAATTGAGTTGCTGCGATTATTTATCCATTAGTACAGTTTATAAAATCTGGAAGTAACAAGGTTTTTTTAATACCAATAAGACTTATGTATTCTGTTATATTTAATAACATTAGTTACAGATACATTGAAGACCGAAGGACTGCATTAAAAAAGTAAAAAAGATACGGTGCTCATCATTTTTCGGTCAGGACAGTTTAAAAGAAGCAATCTAAAGAAATTGGAAATTAATTAGTTTTCGTCCAGGAATTTTACTTTTATTTCTTGTTCTCTGAGATCAGTTCGTTTTCACTGTTTTTTCGCCCCATCATTAGCTTAATTAATAAGTGTGAAGCATTTTGAGAGTCCATTATATTTGTATACCCACTGACTACGGCAGATAGAGCTCATTGTTTTAAAATTGCCATTCCTTTATTTGTTGTTTTTTGTGATAGTATTGCATATCTTAAGCGAATATTGCTAATAAGTTGTCGAGGATTTTATTTTCAATAAGAAAAGGACTCTTTTTCTCATTTTTATTTTTGCTACATGCATGTATATTTCTTCCTTTGTGTATAGTGCATAACCCAACCTAAGACAACAGCAATAACCTTATTACATTCTGAAAAGATTTTTATTTGATTTTGATTTTTTCGAGCTTTCATTTATTTTTTTTTTCAAAATTTTTTTGCATTAAATACAACAAAACCACAGGTCTATAGCCACATGTCTTTTTTTTTTATCATTTCTTGTATTTCAAGCTTTTGATTTCAAAGAGAGTTTTTCGAATCCTCCATAAATTTCATCCTCTATAAATTACAACTTTCATCCACCTGCTGTTTTCAATTCAGTTTTCTAAAAACTTAAGAGTATAGTGCTGACAGAATTTGCCATTTTATGAAGACAGGTTTCTTCTACTTTTCATCTGGGTTTTCACTTGGACTATGCACTGTATTATAAATTTTATTAACTTCATTTATTTAACTGTGTGCATTTATTCACCGAATTATTTTTAGCATATAACTTTCAGGTACGAAATCTATATTTGTTGTACCTTTTCTGCATGAATTATATAAAGTTATAAAATTGATTAGTGCATCTCTGACATTTTCTTCAAACTGTAGAATTGAACCTGCTTATACACCAGTGTTTGTCGGACAACAGTTTATTCGAGTTGTAGTATTGTAGTATAGGTATCGAGATATCATTGAGATGTCACTCTATTATTAGCCTATATCTTTCTTTTCGGCTTAGTTTTGCAGGATTCCATCATCATGTTTTCCGCACTTTTCGTAATTATAAATAATGTCAGAAATCGATTGAAAGCAAGTGATAAATATTGCATTAATGAAAACCAAACTTTATTTTCTACTAGAAATATTCCTTGTTTTTTGCTATTACAATTTTACTCAAATCCTAGCAGTACGTTTAAATTTTTGTTCAAGACTTTCAAAATTAACAGAATTTATTATTCGTAATGCGGTCTGTGCTATAAAGAAAAAAGCCAATGTGGTCTCTGATCAGAGGAGTTGAGAATTGCTTGTTGAAATGATGATTCTGCAAGAGCTGCATTCTTGCAAAGTCAGAGAGTGGTTATTTAAGAAAGAAAAGTTACTTTTTTTTTTTAAATTTATGTGTTCGTGGATTTTGCCCATCCTATATCCCGCAACTACTCATTTATGCATCTGCATTATTAGATGGCTTTGAACAATAATGTTAAAAATTAAAAAATAAAATCAGTTGCTGATTCATTGTATATGGATTGGCAGATACGCGTGATTTTATTTTAATTCTTGTGATCATCAGCATACTAATGCACTTAAAATCTTTCATAATTTCCATTTATGATTTATTGTGAGAAGCTTCCGAGAAAAACTTTATTTGAAAAATTCCAGCTAGAAAAAAAAAAAAAGATGGAGCAATAATTGGCTCATATTAAAAAGTGATAATCGTTTTTGAAAGATATACCGGAGATAACATGAGATCTTCTGCAACGATGATAATTTGCAATAATTAACTCAATTCTTCGTCTATTTTTGTCAATTACTTCCTGGAATCTCTTCCATCAAGGCCTTGTGGACAGCTAAAACTTTTTGCGAGGACCTGCAAATAAGAATCAAAAATAAAGCAAATTTCATAGAAAGTGTATAACATCTGCAGAAATTCAATTAAAGAAATATCTGGAAAACTTGAATTTATTTAAGATGGGGATTACTTCGTTCACATATGAAACGTCTGATTTTTCTGTACAGCTTTGAAGCAAAGCAATCGCTTGTTCGCGGAGTTGCTGGAGCCTGCAATTAATTCGTGAAACTGAAGGGAAGTAAAAATGTTACAGACACGTGTGTGACATATATGATCAAAGATGTTGAATAGTAGTTAAAGGTATTCACAGTATGCGTAGTACTTTGTCCAATAATGGAGGCTGTGGTTTAATACGAACTTGTAATATTCGGCCTCTTGCGTTAGAAGGGCTAAGCGATCTGGATCTTTCGGTAAGCATGCTTCCCATAGCTGTTCCGTAGATTTCAAACGCAGGTAATTCAAGACTATTCCAAAACTGAAATATGTATTAATTTTTATGTAGTAATTTCTAAATTAGAAAATTCGGAGGATGACCATTCGTTTGGTTATTTGGTTTACAATGAATGTTTTTGTTAACTCCACTATAAGATTTGTTAGATTACATGGCAAAAATGGAATTGTAGGATTTGATAATTTTACCTGGCTGGGTCTCGATCGATGAAGTACGCTCCTTTGTTGTCTTTTTCTAATGGCGGTTTTGACGTTCCTCCAAACCACTAATCAAAAAGTTTATACTTAAATTTTCGTCATCTTAACTTCTACCACGACATAACACGATGGCAAATGACACTGCGAATTTAGAGAAAATATAGAGGAACCAGACGAATTTGAGGTTGAAATTTTCCATACTAAATATACTTCTAGAAGAAATCGTTGGTTATGTCATGGTAACAATTTAAATAAAAGCAAAAGAACTGAGTGAAAATGAAACCAACCTTATTAAATATAGACTGTTCCTCTTGCAACAGTGTATTTACTGTTGTGGAATATTGCTGTCCACCAACATTGAAATTTAATACAACCATTTGGAGTTGAGCAATCAGAAAAAAATCAATTGCACTGCAGCTTAACTATATTTCTTGAAATATTACGAAAGGCAAAAATTAAAAAATCCCATAACTTTTCACTAAGAAATTAATTTTTAACTCGCCGGACAGTTTTTAAACACAAAAATTAGCGACATCCTTCGGAAAAATAAACTTATCGAAATTCTTATCTAACAGATCCAAAATAAACCTTTATTTTACGGGTTGTGATAACACATTGTTATTATTATTTATAAAAATAGTTTCATGAAACACGTCTAAAACATTTCAAGTTAAGTGCTTGCTGAAAGATCTCTCATGTTTTAATAAAACAGCTTTTGCCTTCTAGAAATAAACAGATAAGAAAATTGTACATTTTCATTAAACCTTTAATTTTAAACATCAAAATTATGGAAGACGAAATATTTCATGATTTTTTCGATGTAAAAAAGAAAATAATAAAAAAATTAAATAAAAGCAGAAAGAAAAGATTTGAACAAAAAATGATAATGGAGTAGGAGGTTACCGTGATATCGATGTAAGACTTGGAGTTACTTGTTACCAAATTGTGGAACTGAGATAGAACCACGAAAGGTTTAGACTGTTCTTATCATAATATAATAAGAAACAATTATCAGTTAGACTGCTACAAATTAAAGTTGAAAAAGTTGCGAACGCTGCATGTAAATGCTACTTAAAAGTTAATCAGAAATAGTTAAAATTCGAGTTTTGGACATAGGAATTCACGTAAATGACATAGAAATTTACGTAAAGGAGACAGGAATTCACGTAAAGGAATACTTACGATTTGTATTTCTTTTTTATCTTCTTTTGGTAACCAACCAACAAATAATAGTATAAAGTAGAAAAAATGGAAAATAGCAATTCTAGATTACTCTTCCACTCTCTCTATCCAATTTATACATTCTGTGTAAAGCGGTCATACTTGCTCATACATATGTGATAAACGCACAAGCATACGCATGCATTCAAGCAAACAAATATCGATGATCAATTGTGCGATGCAGGATAGCTTTCTTGAAGTGATGATGCCTTTCAATTTCACGCTCGGCATTTCCGTACCAACAATATAAGATTTAATCTCACAATAGTACTGGAATATATGAATTCACTTTATCTGTTAAATTAATTTGATCGGGATCCGGTCTATCAGTTGATCTTAAAATATAAAATAACTTGATAGGCTTGAAATTTTTCTATATTTTAAGGTTATTAATTAGTAAATGAATTTTGATACTTATTTTCTAACTTTTTTATACTTCACTAAATCATTGACTAATTCTATTCCTTTTTTGAAATTTGATCTTGATATATTTTCTGTAAAAGATTTTCTCCAAATAAGATCAATAAATTTAGAAATCGATATCACATAGGAAAATGATGTATTAGGTATATTGATATTGTAATGGATCTTTTCTTCTATTAGTACTCTAAAAACAAAATTACTAAGTGATTATTCAATTAGCATTCAAAATCACATTTCAATTTTAAATCCCGGTATGCACTCATTCGACTGAGAGCTTCGTGTATTTTCTGTCTCTCTCACTGTCCTCCTGCAATATTTTCTGTGATATTATAACGGACCTAATCAACTGAATTCATAAGACGTCCATAGACTGCAAACAACCGCAATTTCCCATGTAAGCTTTTTTGCTGACCATATGCTTTTAAAATAGATATCACTAATTGTTTGTTCAAAGGATGAAAAAATATTTTTGATGAAAAACTGTTTAAACTATCTGTGATATTATAACGGACCTAATCAACTGAATTCATTTTTTGTTTTCCATCTTTTGATTTTTCATATTTTTCTATCTTCCAATTTAATTATTTTTGGTAATTTTGACAGGTGAAAACAAAAGTAATATTTCTTTTCTTCTTATCAAACATTGCAATTTACAGCAATGTAATTATTGCCAAAAAAACAATGACGATGAAACCTAAAATTGTTTCATATGAACTGTCTCTGCAGTGGTTCATTTGAAGAACCACCGGAAATTTAAATTAATGAGATTTTTTCTGGAGAAAAAATGAAGAATTTCAACAAGAGATCAAAGAACCAATGTAAGATGCGGAAAAAATATATTTTGTAATGTAAAAATATAATTCAGAGCATAATTTTCAACTAATTTATTGGATAGTATTTCTTCTGCCTTAAAAAAAATTGAAAGATGTTTTATTACGAAATTCTAATATAATTTAATAAGTTTTAACATAAATTTATAAACGTATATTAATATTGTTAAAGTTGTTAGGAGGGAAAGAAAAAGAAAAATAAATAGGAGAGACTATGTTGAAGGAGCAGCGTGAACTTTATCCTTAATTGGCAACTGTCGAAAAAATTAAAAAAAAATTTTATACGTTAACGCAATCAATGTATTTGTTGAGAATTTCTCCAAAATAAAGAATTTTTTTGCCTGATGTTGAGAAAGTTACGGTAAGGTAAGTACATCAGGTAAGAATTTGCATACAAATTCTTCTTGCTTAGTTTTGTATGTAAATCTTATATTATCCGTTTTTATATGAAACCCATACCCACCATATAAGAGACTACTCTTTCTATCACTTCTTTGCCAAACTTTACTCTTCAAAATTTATGAACTTTTAGTGAGATACAACTATGATTGTAAAAATCTAGCTATTTAATTTCTAAATAATGATTTGCTTCAAAGTCCTTTTGCAGCATATTCAACAACAGAAAGATCAAGTAAGCAAGGCAGTCCACTTCAACAACTGATATTAGAAAAATTATAGTTCACTTTTTCGCTTCGTTGTATCTTTACTCTTGTCACTTACAGAATGGTCTTCACTCCCATCCCTTTCTTTTTGTTGTTTTCCACTACCAAGTTTTATTGATTCTTCAATTGCCTTTTCTGTTATTGTTCTATCACCCTGCAAAAATTAAATCAGATAAAAATGGAAATAATTCCTTTTCAAAAACTAAAAGATTATTATTGCCTATTTAAAAAAAAAAAAAAAAAAAATGGTCATTGTAATGATTAATTTGACTCAATGTTGAATTTGAAAGTGAAATTAAATAAACTGACATGCTGTCTGCCGAACACTTGTAAAGCGTCTTCCATTTTTTTAATTATTTCGGGTATGCTTGCGAAATAATGCTTGTTATCTGGATAATTAGTATTTTCCATTCCATCCAGAATATCCCCATTTGTATCTGTTTTAAAAAATTTCAAATTTCAGAAGCTCAAAACAGTAAACAACAAGTGATATCAATCAGATGATTTAACGGAAGAATGCTTGTGAAGAAAAGAAAGAAAATTTTTGATTTCTGAAAAAAAGAAGTCGTTCTCGCAAGAAATACAACTTATTGTAAGAATTTAAATTGCAAACTGAAAAACTTTAATTGCATTAAGACCATTTCTATCTTAAAAAACTACCATAGCAAACCGTAGCATTATCTAATGGATGTTATCATATGATTTAATTTACGTTCTTGGTGTAAATCATAATTTGCTGGGAAAATGAGATCGAGAAACGGTGGTAACCCTAAGGATTACAGGTCCTCAGTGTTGCAAAATCAGCATCTGCTGATTTTTTTACTATCTCCATGTTCTTTAATATAAAAAAAAGAACCATATGAGAAAACTAGCCAAGAAAAAATAATCGAGGTACATAACGGCCATCAGTGGCATACTTTTCATCTGCTGGTTCTTCATCATCTTCCGTGTTTACCATTATGAATTTCTCTGATAGTTTAATAAATTCATCACGTCGATTCGAATTTTTAAATTCATCCTTTAGTGCTATAGAAGATTGAGCTTACTAGTGATAACGTTAAATTAATCAGTCTAAGTAAACATAATTAACACAGTGGAAGTTACAAATTTCTTGATTGGATACAATACGTTGCTGTCGCCTTTAAACTTTGATTCAACTGGCATTAGAAGTTCTTTGTTTTAGCAGTAGCTGTATGTTGGTATGTTGAACAGCATTCATCCTTATGGATAAAAAAAAATTTTTCTGCCAAGATTCTAAAATGTAAACAACAAAATACTTTAATGAGGTTTTATCTTTCTAGATTAAATGATTGTCAATTTGCTACTGGATTTTTTAAGATACATCAATGAATTATATACCTTGACAAGAGGCGCACCAACTTTTGTGAATTAGTAGAAATACTGGTTTGTTGAGCAAACCTGCCATTGAGAATGCATCTTTCCATGCTATCCACTTGATATTATCACCAAAACCTAACAACAAATGTTTAGTTTCATTCAAGCTTCATTTAATCCTATCTCTCTTTATAATGTCTTTAAAAGTTTTGTAGCAGAAAAAAATCCGGAAAATATGAATTACATGAGGCGAATTTATAATCAGAGATTGCACATTGCAAAAATATGAAAGCAGTTAGAATGCATTAAAAACAAACCTCTACCAAGTCCTTCCGGTTCAACACCTTGTACATAAAATAAATGCACAAAAAATACGACTATTTGTAGAGACAGCATATCAGCCTGGGAAATGATGAATTTAGCTTTAATTGATAGTAAAACGCTAATTATTAAATGGCTAGTAAAATGATTATATCATGTTTTTCGGTTTTTCACATTTTTCAAAAACTTATTCTATAATATTATGCTTGAATGTATTATAGCACTTTTATGAGCTAAAAATAATTATCATTACAAGAACTGGTCACATACAATGTTAGATTATAAATGTAAATAATTGCCACATTTTGCATGGTTACTTTCGGGAAAGTGAAAATGAGGCAGTTAGTAGCAATAGCTATATATCTAAATTTCAAACTAATAACTTCAAATTTTCTTGAATTGTCGACTAAAATACAAGCGAAAATAACAAATTGACAGAAATAGAAATTGAGCAGTTTGATCTACATTTACTTTGTTAAGTTTCTGAATATATTTTGTTAAAAGTCACGAACTTACCCTCTTTACTATTATGCCATCCACTAATGCAATAATTTAAATTTTATGATTGAATTCGCCGTTTAAATCACGTGATAATTAATTAAATTTAAGCCGCATACATTTCTATCCACAGATGGCTTTAATTTTGATGTAGCTGCAAAGTCAGTTAGGTGGCTCAATGCATTATCATATTTAGTTTTTAAACAGTGCCTGAATGATTATTTCCTTTCCAGTCCCCAAAGAATTATCAGATCATCGTCTAATCGGTAAATCACGTCCTCAATTATGGACAAACAGAGCGCCAAAACTTCCGTTATAAAGAAGATCAAAAAATTATAAAAAAAACAAAAAACATAACTAAATCAACGTAATGCACAAGGAAAGAGATTGTCTTGCATTAAATTAAATTCAAAAATAGTGCTTACAGAGAGCAGAAAAAACTTTATAATGGAATAAAAACTAGAATGACTAATGGTAAATGATTCACATTACTTAGGTAAATGATTCACGCTCTTTATTACCTTGCATTAGACTTTGTGGTACTTTAAATTAATAGCCATTGGAGTATAGGGAATGAATCAGCTGCGAGATTCTCTTCATCATTGCATCATAACTCATTCTCCTTCTATTCATTTCATTCGTTTTTTAATGCTTGTCTTCAAGGAATCATACGCATTTCATCCAGAAATGCATGCTTCTTTTAATTCCTTTATCCATAGTACACCATTTTAGCAAAAATTAATGTTCTAGTCATTCCTACCATCTATTTGCTAGAAATTGAATAAAGCGATAGAAAATATACACTCTAAATTCTCTGAACGTTAAGCTTCAAAAAATGAACACATAAAAAGCGATCTAAAATCTCAAATTCTTCATACAAATAAAATATAATTGATTAAATGATAAATTTCATGAAGTATTGTGGCAATCTCTTCTTGTCCTGACATATTTTTTTTGATAAAGATCAATGGTACATCTTTAGTTACACTGCAGTAAAACGCCTAACAACAACTATGCATTACCAATAATTTAACCATGTGGATTTTAAATAATTATTTCTTAATGGCGCTCAACGCTGTCGGATAGTTATCGATGAAGTAACTAATCACAAACGAACACAGTGGCAAATCGAGTAGTGAAGTTGCAAAGTGGAACAATAAAAAGGATAGGTTGAAAACAGCACAGGTTACAAAATACTGCATTGACAGAAATTTAAAGAGAAGGAAATCATTCAAGCAAAAAAAAAAAAAAAAAAAAATCCAATTGTGTTTATCAATGACGATCTTCTATTCCATTAATAAACATTACTTCACATTCACATGTACTCCACTGCCTTCTGTTTTATTGAGAATTTGATATCTGCAGTTGAACAATCGCCTTATATACGGCATTGAGTTTTTCGTCACGTAGCTAAAATGTTTTCGATAAAAGGCGAAAATTTTCAGTTAATAGAGAAAAACAAGAATTAATAGTGCTAGGTGTTGCAAAAATTTTTCCTCTTTGGATTCAAGCCTAGTGAAATAATTTAGGCACGTAATAGCTGTAATAAAACCCTATAAAGTTATTCCTTTAAAATACTTTGGCCTTGAATCTTAATATTATTCCAAGTCCCGTTAACGCATTTTTTTGGTTGGAAAGTCCTCTCTCCTGTCTCTCCGCTTGATTTACTACCACCTTTGTAAAGATTTAACTCGGATAATAAATAATTACTAAGTCTGCGATAATGAACTGTGCAGCGCAGTATAATGTGGCTAAAAGTGTACATTAGTTTTCGTCATTCAAAGCGTTCAAACAGACAAAAAAAAAAATAGGCGCAACAATTTTTCTTAGGAAAGTTGCGCATGTGAGAAAGCTAAAAAAATGGAAAAGTTATGTAAAAGTAGCGCACCAGAAATCAATAAATCACTCAGTCATCTGTACATAATATTAATTTTACATATCATAGTTTTCACAAACCATTTTGCAGTATTACAAAGAAACGCCAGAGATTGCGGTATAAAATAATGCATCCGTTCCTTTAGAACTGCATCCAGAATTTCTCCAACGCATTTATCCAGTGGCATTACATCGTAAAATCTTCAAAAATTCAGGCATGAAATTAATTCGAGAAGATCATCAGCACTATTTACTGTCAGTGAAAATGAAATAAAATTCTTGATCACAAGTTAATGACTTTTTAAAATGCTTGCGAAATTCAATAAAAATCTTACATGAAGCAACTCAGATATTTGAAGTTGCAACAAGAGGAAAACTCACGTACTAAACGGTTCCGTCATATTGTTTGAAACAAGTGCTGTATCAACGAAATATGGGTAAATGGTTGTCAATACTACACCACTTTTCTCTTCTTCATAAAGTTCCATTTGTAGTGTTTCCATCAATCCGCGGATTGCAAATTTTGCTGTGCTACAGTATTATACCAACAGTGATGAGTAGTTAATGAAAATAACAGAATTATTTTAAAAAAGTTTACACTTTCTACAGTAGTTTTGCTTACTAAATATTTTTTAGGAATATGTGTATTCTTAATCACTAGTGCTGTAAATGAAAACCGGTGAGAAAATGGATTTGATACATATAAAAATACATATAAATAAATTCTATTTTTAAAATTTTTCTTTTTTGAAATTTTCAAAAATTTGAAGTTGCAGCTTGGTAAATGTTATACCAATAGGCAGTTCCAAGATAATCTCCATAGTAACTACAAACCGATCCGATAGCCACAATTTGCCCATGATTTCGATCCATCATATGCGGCAAAAAGGCTCTTATTGTCTAAATCTTTAACCGGTTCAACAATGATGAGAGAAAATCAGGAGTGAAAAATGAATTTGTTCAAATATCGCCTTGAATGTGGTAGAAAAATGATTCTAGTGAGATAAAATATTTCGACGGGAAAAAATTCTTGCATCATTGAAACTAACATAAATATAACCGAGAATGTTGACATTCACTGTATCTTGATAATCCTTATCATCCAAATCTATGAATTTACCGATTCGGAGTATTGATGCATTGCAAACTAAGATATCAATACCGCCTAAAAATTATGATCGTTTTGCAAAAGATATTTTGCTTTTTTCTCCATGCAAATAAAAACGAAAAAGCTTTCTTTTTTCTACTTCATGTTTTGCGTTATGCTTTAGAAAAAATAATTCAGATCTACACCACAAAAAATTGTTGGTAATCAATTCAGTCGTTTCAAAACTTCAGCGTTCATTAGCTTGCAAAATCCAATCTCACTTTTTCGAATTATTAGTTTATGAAAATGGCTGTAAGTGAATAAGTTGCAAAAAAGCAATATAGGAGTGAAAAAAGCTTTAGTATAGCACACCGTTTTCAGATACGTAATTATTATATGGAACTTGTCTCAAACACTTCAGAATTACAGTCATAGAGGCCTGTTAAACAGAAGAGTGTAAATATAAACTGTCAGTCTAAAAACTGACACACCAATTTTTGTATTACTGAATATTTGTTGTGCGCACAGTTTTACTTCATCAGATTTTGCAACATCACAGAAGAAAAAATACGCGCGTCCACCATTTTCAATAATTTGTGACACAGTTCGAATTCCTTCTTCCTGTGAAATGTGATTTTTTGCCATGAATCAACCAGTAAGTTCTTTAGGAAAAGCTCATATTCTTAAACAGTTTTGTCTACTGTGTCGCGAATGACATCTCATTAATTTAATAAACCTATTGAATTACCGATTTCAGCAGAAACCCCACTATTCATAAAAATCACTGTATTCTTTCTTTCTGGTCAACATGGCAAATTCATCTGCACTGTTTGTTAATAATTTCTATCAGCCCGATTTGTCTTAGGCCTTCGTAAATCTTTTTTTCTGAGACTTATTCTAAATATAATCATGAATTGCGAACTTTTCAAATAAAATATACAAATTCCACAGTTTTAATGAACCTCAAATAAAATATTACCTGATTAATATCCAGAATGCAGACGATGGCATTCTCCTCTAATGCAATTTTCTGAGCCAGTCCTTTACCAATTCCCGATGCACCACCAGTGATAACAACCACCCAAAGAAAAGTGAATCATTTTGATAATTGGTTATACAGTTTTTTATGCTAACAAAGTGCTCGAGAAACCTAGTCTTTTCTACATGATTTAGAAATTCTCATTCAACTTCACGTAAAATTAAGTTGGAACCAAAATAATGCTTTACCGCCACTGCTATCATTTAATCATAAATTATTACAAACACGATAGTGGCTGGCTCATAATTATATAATTCATTATTTGATAGCTCACTGACACTGATTTGCTATTTCTTCCCAAGAAATCGATTCATATTATGACTAATGCACTAAAGAAATGCCCAAAACATTCTCAAAATTCTCAGCAATGGCTAGAAACTAAAACCTGATTGCTTATTGATTTCCTTTTCAATGTAATCATACGAGGCAAATCTCGAAACAATATACATAAAATGTATTGTAGTGCAAACTTCAAACTGATCAGTATTTGTTGATGAAGTTTCTCACGAGCCATATTACCTGGAAAAATTTACGACCATATTCTACTGGATCCGATGCAATTACTACCCCGTAAGAGACTGTCGGAAATTTAAGGAAAGCGCACAAGCTTACACACACACACACATACACCCATGCATACATCCAAACCCGTAACACACTTAAACATGTACATACCCAAACTGCAATGCTGATTTCTTCTCCATACTTGCAGTTTTGAATATAAATTTAAAATTGGTGTCGACATCCCCTAGCCCTTAAGTTCTGAACATTATATGATATGAACGGCATGAAACTACTCGCTTATCATTACTTCTAGTGTTGCTGTTCGAAAGTACTAATTAAACAATGAATCTTCTAGCAATGCAAAAAGATGAGTGTGATAAAATCACCAAATGATTGCTATGCAACTAGTTTCTAACCACATTGATACATAAATTATAAGGTCAACTGCACTTATTTAATTGAAAATAACATAATATCTAATTCACTGCTCACATTCTTTCTATCAACGCTATTATCGTTGTCACTAATATTGAAATTATGTTTACTCATTCATCATTTTACATTTCGATGAATTGAAATTTATTGGAATGAAATTCCGATTTACTCCAATTCCGCGAAGTTTTTGAGAGAAAACTGAGCAAATTTCTTGCTGAATCTGAAAGATCGTTGCTATACATTCCGAAACACGTAGCAATCCTGATCAACTTGCATTGGTCGATAGATTTTTTTAACCAAACTGTCTTTTATTTCACTTCAAAAGAGTCTGAATATTTTCCTCGAACACAATAGAATACTTGTCATCACGTTCTCAGTCGAACATTTCCAAGTTTAAACAAACCCAATTTCTAATAAATGACAAGAAGCACGAAAAGTATAAGGAAAAAATACCTGTTTCTGATTGCACATGAAGAAGATTCATACACACTGTCAAACCATTTATAAGACGGCGACTATTTTTTGCACATCTAAAATAATTATCATTCAGTAAATTAAAGCCCCAGAGCGAAGGTCTCACCGTCTTGCATTATGTTCCTTGAAATTCGAAAATCCTGTCTTTAACAAGTCTTTTCCTCGACTGTTTCGAAAAAGGAAAAAAATTATTTTGTGCAGTTCTATCTTTGACCTTTTCATTCCTGCTTCACATCCCATCAAAAACATAGGAAAAATGCTTCCTGTACATCTTTTTTCTGACAAAGAAAAAAACACAGATTTTCCAGATTTCTAAAAGAATCGGCTGCTTTATTTTAGACTGCTAAATTCCAGCGAAAATTGTCAAGTGGTGTAATCGGGATAATTTGTTCAATTAAACAAATTGTTTTTTGTATTTGCATATGTGGTACCTTTTCCAAATGTTCCTAAATCTGTTTTCAGTTCGCGAGATTTCCCATGAAACTCAAAATAAAACAATCACAAACTAAAACTAAACTTAGAAATAACCTAAGAAAATGAAATTTTAAGCGATTGATTCACTTATATATTTTCCAAAGCTTATTTCTGCAAAATAACAAGAATCACAACTTGAAATCTGAAAAACTAATGCATCTAATTATGACAGCTAAGACATTCTTCCAAAAGACTGTTTTTATTAATTAGAGAAAAATATACCTGCAAACCGAAATTAAGCTGCTGGACTGTGCAAAACACTACTTATTCCTAGCAAAATCAAGAGAAGTAAATAAAACTGTAGTCATAAAATAACAAACTTCACCTGTTACTGCTTTCGATGACTTCAGATCTTATTTGGAGCTATTCATTAAGTCACACCCGCATCCACTTCAATCTGCCTCTAAAAACTCTAGACCCATTCTTGTTTTCGACTTTTCTGGATAATACTTGGGTAAAATTTTTTCCGATTGTATCAAAGTGTCCAATCTCGATTTCCTTGTTTATCGTCACTTTATTTTTTGAAGGGAAACATGGAAAGAAGAACAGTTTTCATTTCTCAAAGCAAACACTGTGAAATCCAGCTAATATAAACATATTTGCATTAAAAAGTTATACGATTTAAAAGGTACGGGAACAAATTTGCATAGAATAAGTCATCAAAAATTAAAAAAAACGCTAAAGCTGCCAATTTTTCAAGATCGCCAAAAAAACTTGAGTTAAATTAACTTACAAAAATTAAAACAACTAGAATTTCCCGAATTCAATCCAGAAATCATAACATTAGTAAGCAACTCACATTTTACAATACATAAATGAATAAATGAACGGCCATTAACGGGTTACATAATTAAAACGCATCAAAAACAAACCTCCATGAAACAAAACATGAAAGACGGAAAAATGTGACAGCTACCGACTCTTCAAACACATATTCTAACTTTAATGCAAAAACAGTACAAAATTATGTAAAGACTTATGCAAAATATTATTTCTGAACATATTAAGTGATTTGATGATGAGTTTTAATCAGATTTTTCTTTCGAATTCATTTTTTTTTTTAATTGAAGTTCTTTTTAAAATGCTACATATCAAATGCACAGATTCAAATCCCGAATAATTATTTTCAGTTGCAATTTGCATAACTTATAAAAATATTGATCACTCACTTAAGTGTTCCGCTTGTAGCTACAAAAGCAAAGAAAAATCGTTTTATAATGCAGAATAAAACATGAAATGTAACTGCGGATGAACTACATCCAAACAAATCTTTTTTTTTATTGGTGAGATGAAATGATTCAGCAAAGAGTACATACCCTGAATAATGAAAACTGTTACGATAGCAGACTTAAAACCGAAAAAATTTTGAAATAAATCTCAAACAGCAATCGCCTATTTACTTATCCAAAACAGATTACAGGGCACAGTTTCTAATTCCCAAATTACAACTTCTTGGACAGGCTTATATGGCAAGCAAATTATCTTCCTTTTGTAAACCAAATTTTCCTAACATTTTTTCGAAGCGACAATCTAAAACCCAAGCGAAACCCCGCCATAGATTAAGGCGACGATAAATGAGAAGTGAACGGAGTGAAGACTATTACATGTAACTTAATTAGAATGGGTAAGGCCCAGATTAAATCAATGATACGATAGTCGGGAA
The DNA here is from genome assembly GCA_029876185.1 of Mansonella ozzardi. NCBI lineage: Eukaryota > Metazoa > Nematoda > Chromadorea > Rhabditida > Onchocercidae > Mansonella > Mansonella ozzardi. The sequence goes on along the minus strand of JARVGP010000009.1, from coordinate 24,208 downwards.
GTTAGTTCCATATACGTCTCCCTGGGAGAGCTTTCATGGCTTTTTAACAAAGAGTATTCTCCATTAATACTGGCAGAGATGTACGGTGAAGGAAAGAGGAGTTCATAAAAAGAGAAGCACATTCGAATACAGTGAAACAAGAAATTGTTGGAAAACAGGAAAAATTTATATGTTGAAAAATGAAAATACTTGTATTACAGATTTCTAAAGACTGTCTAGAATACTTCTCATATGAAAGATTTATCATACAAGAAATAAATTAAAGTGACGAGTCATTTATCTAATCTCAAATTGTATGAAAATGTTCTAATAACGAATCTATGGTAAGAACATTGTATACATTCCGTAAACCAATTCACATCCAAATTCTTGCTTGAGAATTAATCATGTAATGTATTAGGTTTTGTAAACCACTTTCACTATATAAAGGGTTTCCACTGCCTATCCGGGACACAAGCTTCATTTGGTGTTCTTGAAGATTCCCTATCTTAAGCTCCAGTTCAATTACTCAACATACAGAATTTCACCTTAACGTCTTTACAGCAACAAGAAACCTAACCATAACTTTATTCTCTGTATTCGCTAATAATCTAAGGAGAAGAAATCTATCAACGTCATCAATAAATCCTTTATCGCAGTCCTTACGTCCGTGTCAAGCAGCACAAAGAAACTTTACCGTCAATTTTCTCTAATAAAAAGACAAAATTTTCATGGCAAAAAAGCGTATGTAATGCAACAACGTAATTGGTTACATAAATATAAAGTTGAAAAATTGAAAATGGTTTTTTCACGGACTTTTTTCTGTGTGAAAAATCATACAAGTGCACGGTCTCTATTCTGTCCTCTTTCATACTTTGAAAGTTTTTCAAAAGCAAGATGGAACTATGCTACCTACTTCAGCCTGATTTCACTGCTCCTGTTCCAGATATGATTTTCAGCTAATATCTATCTGGATATCACTATTAATGCCAGTGATATTATGTCAACTTCAAAATTTACAAAGAACGTTTGCAAAGAAAGGGAAGCAACAGAATATTTCACCTATTACCACTTTCCTTAACATTGAAGATAAGACCTTCGTCTGATAAGTCATCATTTTCTCCTTCATTTTCTTTTGTTTCTTTTTTCGAGCTCGTTGAAATTATGGCTGTTTGTTTGTCGAATGATTCCACATCCACATCTTCCACTTCCTCCTACAAAAAAACAAAAATAAAACAGATTCAACTACAAAATCTAAAGTTGCAAAAACGTTTATAGTTCAAATGCGGATGATAAGAACACAGTATTAACAATACATATAACAAGATATCAAAGATAATAAATCCATAAAAATTAAACTTGCATAAATCTACTATAGAGACCTGAAGCTAATAAGTTCTCACTGGATTTTACAAGGCGATGACTGTTCTCAATTTTAAATATCGATTTTAGAAAAACTTTATTTAGTGATAAAACAACCTGAGCTTTCCTCCAGGCGTGAAGTTGAGTTAGCTTCTCAGTCAAACATTTGGTAAAGTACTGCGAATGTGCTGGTGAAATCTCTTCAAGAAGTTGCCTAGCATTATCATAATACTTCGCATGTAATTCAACCTGCAAAAAAATACGTCATAGCAACTGCTAGATATTTGAATTAATTTTGGTACCTAACAGAATTTGTTGCTCGATATTTACATAATCAGAAGAATTAGCGAAAGAGAAAGCGGAAATTATCTTTGAAAAACAAAAATCAAGCTAAACAGTTTGAAAAAAAAAAAAAAACAATGCACTAACACAATACCCGTTTATAATCCCCATTCATACTATCACACTGCAGCGATGCAATCCTCCATCCTTTCATCGTTAATTCTAATGTATATGGATGACCTGTTTATAATTTAATAATGAATTCAGAAATGAAGTGGGGCACTTCATGAATTTCGACCTTCACATTAATAGAAACTTGAAAAATAATACACTGGCAAAATTAATTGTTCAATACAATGAAAAATAGAAAAAAATTAATACAAAACGTACCAGTTTCTAAGTTACGACTCCTTCACCAGTTGCTTTACTTGCTTATGTTAGTACAAAAAAAAAAAATCTTCAAAATATCTCAGTATGTTCCAGAGATCGACTATCTTGGAACCCTAATACTGTGGAAAGCCCGACCTAATAGAAGCCAACACCACTCATATAAAAAACTAACAAAACAAATAGAAACTTCTTCTGCATAAGACTCTCAGAAATATAAGAAATTTAAAAAAAGAGATGCTAACCCTCGACAGTTTTGATATTTACAAAAATCAAATCGGCTGTTCTCGGCAAGATTTCTGAGACAGCGATTGAACGCACTTCATTTGACAGTTCGTGCACAGCAGCGATAGCTTCTAATTCTAAAGGGCCACCAATACTTTGCTCATTCAGTGTATCACCAACTTCAGCATGACGTTTTCGATTAGCACGACCTATTTCAACGAGAGAAAATGGTGTTCTGAAAAAACATCGAGTGTACCATTTGAAAAGTCCAATACACTACATGAAAAGTACTCAAGTACCATCAAGTACCAAGTACCTTCAAGTACTCAGCTTCAAGTACCAGCTTTTTCCCGACTTACGAATTTTCTGAGAACTAGCAAATATTTAATAAGTATATTCAACAGTGATAATTATCCAAGCCAGAATAAGTGTATCACTCTGGCAAAAAACTTTGGCGCCAAATATGAAACATATATGCATCTGGTATTTCAATCTTAAAACACAATTAGTGAATGCAATTGACTCAAGATGACGTTTTAGAATTAATTCGAATTCCCATACCAAACAATTTTCATGGTAGTAAGAAGAACACAAAAACAAGGTTTCTGAAAGACAAACTTACGAGAAAATTCACAATTCATACCCGAAAGTGTTGTAAATAGTGGAAAGATGATCGGATATTAAGGCTGGAGTCAAACTGGGAGGGTACATGAATGCCTCGTGAAATCCATCCGCTGCTGGACTGTGAGCACGACTATGTGTCCTACTGCTTTGATAGCTTTGGTAAATTTGTGCTGCGCTCTGCCATCGAACCGAACTAAAGGAAAAAAAATGACTAGTAATAGTGAAAATATGCAATATCCCGTAGCAACTTCAAATATGTATATTCACACACGCAAAAATTATAAAACACATGCACACATTTTCGCTTCATACACTTTTTTTATAAAAATATACACTGTTCTACCTAAAACAAAAAATGCATGTTTTAAAAGTGGAGTTTTGTAAAGCATTTTCGCGAAGATTGCTGAATCTCAAGCGTTACTGCCTTAACATCGCACGGAAAATAATTGTAGATAATCTATTGCTTTTGCTGGCTGAATCAAATTTAATGTCACGTATTTTAAAAAACAATAGGAAGCTTCAAAAAAGAAAGGAAATGTGCTTGAAAAATGAATCGCAAATCGCTGAGAACGCCTATTCCTGGAGAAGAAATTGAGAATGTCTATTCACGGAAAATAAATGAGATTTTATGCTTAGATTTACATTAGATAAACTAACGCACAGAAATGATGGGGTTACGGAAATTGATGGATATCATAAATATTGACGGCAAATTATGAAAAGCAATCGCAATAATGATGATCGTACATATTTTATGTTACACACTTTTTAGAAATGAAAGAAAACTCAAGCAGTTCATTTCTACTCTCAAGTATTGAATGAATTTCTCGCTAGATACTGTAAATAAACCTTACTTTTGTTGATGGTAAAGCGGTGAAACTCCAAGACAATCGGCCCAACAATTTGCGGTCGGTGTGCCGATAGGATGAATTCCATGAAATGATAATGCCGACGGCGCACCTTTACAACTTGGTGATGACGGAGGAGTAAGTGGTGGCGAATGATCCATCACTTTTTATCCTAAACATGTACCAATTTGGGTCAAATGTATTCCCTCCAAATACATGCACAACCAAATCCTCCGTCACAGTATTCAGACTGCTATAACCAAAGATGAGACATGACTAAACATTCCAGTAAAATACGTTTTCTAACTTGTTCCACAGTATAGCAACAATTGTGGTAAAGTTCTTGAAGTTTCTGCTGAGCTTCAGAAGAGACTTAGATAAGGTATTGTAATAACAATCTAATCAAATGTCATTGCAATATAACGATTTAAGAATTCATATAATTATTTATCACATAGTAGCAGCAATTACGGTAAAGTTCTATATTCGTATATGAACACTGATTCAGTCTTGCTAGAAATGAACTGACAATTCCAGTAATTGACTGTGTGAGAAGAATAACCTAGCACAGTTTTAATGGATACTGCAGAAATTTACTGATCAAATGTTAAAACCCCAACTTAACCTCCTTATTAATAATGAACAATTAATCATTTTCTGTTCCACAGAGGATCAATCACTGTGAAACTTCACAGTCTCAAATGCCCAGTGAGTGTATAAATAGGAAGTTACACGGATAACCTTTAGCCATACACTTTCATTAGTTTATCATGAATCTGAAGAAATGTCAGGGATCCGAAAAAATCTCGCCTCGAGATAGAGATGTTGCTCTGTGTTTCATTCAATGTTGCCTATTATGATGCATTCATAGTCTGCGTAAAGGATTGCTTTAAGAGCAAAGAGTAAAGGATGAATTTGGTTGAAGATGGATACGAAGTGTGGAGAATTTATAGTTATCCAAACTTTTACATTAGCTCTTTTGTAACTTTTTCATTCATGTTGCAAAGATGGTATCCGGAAATTATACGTCAAAGTTGCAGTCTAAGGTTTTTTTTGCTATTGCATAAGAGACACTTTTTTGCTGAGTGCTTGGCCCATTCTTATGTGAAAGAAAAATCTCCAATATGTACAATGAAATGTATCATAAGATTTAACGCATCACACTCTTCATCAAACGATAACTGATATTATTAGAACATTTCAAAAGTCAGAGCCATACAGACTTTTTCACTGAATCATTCATTTTTCAAACTTGTATATATATATATATATATATGTAGTGAAGTTATTACAATTACAATTCTAAAAACTAAAAAGGAAAAATAACCATGGAAGAAAAATTGCGCAACTAATGCACTGTTTGAAAATACGACAAAGTAATTAGTGAATAAAATCGTTGACATTTTTCAATTTCTTTAAACTTCGTTTTAGAATTTTGACAAAATCATATGGTTGTACCATAACAGTGAAAACAGACAAAGGTAAAGCATCGATATACCTGAAGATTTCACCATCTTTTGAAAACATATTCAAAGAGTGCCCGTCTATACAAGTAATACAGGCAGGAGTTGTGCCTATTCGCGTAACTGCCGGAACTAAAGGCCGGATACCAGCTTCCCATGCTGGTGACCCTACATGTACGTCAGCCAGCTGAAATTAGCTGCAGAGATTTGATAAAATTTCCGACTATGTCAAAAAATTATTTGGATTCCTATCTAACAGTATTAAGCATTACTTTGATTTTACGTTTATCCAGAACTAAGCCCACATCAAAATTCTGTTTCGTTTTCTGCAATGTGTAAATTGTCCCGTAAGGTACTCGCTGAATGGCAATATTTACCTGAAATAAAATATCAATCATAGCTGTCGAAATTTTCGAAAATTTCCAAGTAACAAATTTTAACATTTCAAGTTTATCTTGAAATGAAATAGATGGGACCTTTTAATCGCGTTTTTCTACCAGCGTAAGTATAACTATCTTAGGTATGGCTCACATTATAAGAATGATTTCAGTAATTAGCTATAAGAAATATTGTGATTTACAAAAGTACCGATAACCCCGTTTTTGATGCAGCACCGAAAATGAGTGGAATTTGTTGTGTACTGCATATTTCAATATCAGCAATTCGAACAAGTTGATCACCGACAAACAATTGGCCGGTAAAATACTTTTCCGCTGCTGCAGTCCAACCTGTTATCCTTAAATTCTTTTTTAAACCAATAATTTTTTTTAAACCTTAAATAAACTAATAATTTGCGCCACAGTTATTTGAAAATTACACCAATGCTGGGAGAAATTTGAAACACAGTACGGAAATCAGGAAAATGAACCGAAATTTCTGCTTAACCTTACTGAGGATAAAGCATAACAGTATAGCTGAGATTGACGAACATTATTATGATCGCTGTCAACGAAACTCCTTTAAAAGTCAGGAAATCGAGCAAGAAGAGGAAATCGTAACACTGACCATACTTTTCCGCCGAAATCCACGTAAGCAATATGCTGCATGCATATGATGAGTTGCACGGTTAAATTTTTCAAACCACTTGAAATACCACAATTAATGATGACCTGTGAATGATTATGACCTTCAGCTAACATTTCACTGCTGTTTTGTTCACAGACTGAATGGGTTTTTTGCAGTTCAGTGCTTGCGAGTGGAGAAATCCGATTAATCGCTCCAGAAGGTGTGTCATAATCGATAGAAAACGAATCATTTGCAGTGATACGACATGAGTGACCTCTATTGACATTCAAAGTTCCAGCTGGGACAGAATAACCACGCTTTACTAATTCAGGACAAAACCTCACCCGTGTTGGTATTTCAGCGTCCAGCGATATCGTTCTCTCCAAAGTGCTGTAAATATTTCTGATCTTTAATACTTTCATATTATCAAATTCTATACATTCCGGAAAAAACAAATTTTTACATTTTGGTAGATGAAGACATCGACTCAATTTCACCCAATTTCATGTTTCTAATCAAATTAATAAGTTATTTAATCTCGTTATAATGAAAAATTACGGAGAGGGAAGATCTAATACCTTGCTATATGCAATTGAAATAAACATTTTCCCATGTTGAAGTAATATTTAGAAAAGCAAACTATACAAGGCTCTATAAGCTGCAAAAAACGAAGCTACGAAAGAAAAATCAAAATTGATAGTATTAAGTTCTTAACCTATACAGAGAATTTTGCGGATCAATTGAAACGTCTCCTGGGCGTTCTTTTATAGTCGCTGAATCTCCAGATGATGTGGACGCACGATTCTTCGGGTTATCATATACTGAACTGTGTTGCAAAACTTGTGCCTGTAAAATTTGAGCATTTCATTCACGGAAACTGATAAATGAAAAAATTTATCTAAGTAATAAAACAATTCAACGCACCTAAAAGTTTTACAAAAAATGGATTTTGAATAAAAAAGTAGATAAATTCGATTTAAGAAGCGACGAAAGTCAATGAAAAACTAACCTTCCCAGCAGCTTTGGAAACCTGAACTTTTGAGGAAGAAATATTACGAGGCGGAAGCGGAGGTGGAGTTTTCACCAATCTATGACTCTTCGCTTTTTTTTCTTCGATACTCAGCGAAGGAGATAAAGGTGATATCCCAAATGGTTGCGCTTCCAATGATGAAAATCCGATCCGTTCATACTCGGAGTTCCTTGGAGTAGAAATTGGCAATGAAGGTGCCGGTTCTTCAGGTACCTTAAACTAATCGCGGTTTATATCGAGTTATAGAATCTGTTTTCATTTTCTATTGTTGGATACAACAAAGAATCACCAAGCATCAGAAGTGAATTTGAACATCAATTTCATATTGAGATTAAAAATATCCTGTAAGTTATAATCTAACTTTAAAATGTTATGACAAGTAATTCGCGTTAATTCAAAACACAATTGGTGTATGCTAAATTTGTTTTTATAAACCATATTTCATCAAAACTTGCATCTTCATAAATAAATTGCTCAGTCGTTCCAGATGATTCAAATGCAAAATTAGTATCCGAAATATAGAGATTTGTAGATTCCGCCAGGCATTTTAATCGTACCAATGCGGACGTTGTTGACCGAATCCAGTCATCACAGTCTTCTCTGGAAATGTCGCTAACGGTAATGAATTTAAACAGTTTCGATCTTAGATGCACTTCGGAACCCAGAAATACGCTGACTAAAAACTTGAACGATGTCCGGTATTTTGGAACGATCTAACGCTTCAGTTTGATGTCTATCAGGTTTATATATTAAAGCAATTCAGTACAAATCTATATACCACACTATCTGGAACAAAAAACAAAGCTTTAATAATTAACATAAATCTTCTTTATATAGGAAAAGAGCATTACATTGTCAAAGCAGAAAGCTCAATGATGTCACGTGAACAATCCGTAAAGCCAATCATAAAACTGCGCCTGGATGGGTCGCTTATAATGACTCTTACAAAGGACGAATCCAATAAATCGATTACTTTCGAAGGTCTAAAATTATTTGTTATGCAACAATCCGAGGCAAACGTAAGAATGAGAAGTTTTTTGCAGAAGTTCACTAAAAATTTTCTCGATATCACAAACCTATGCCCATGCATGTATTCCTCCGAGAAGTACCATTCCAAAAGCGGTATACGTTCATCGTGAACACATAATACGACCCATTTCCCATCTTCATACAGAATTTTCTAGAACAAACATAGGCAATGGGATAAAATATAATGCAGCATTGGTCCCTTGTAAAAATGTGAAAAAATATTAATCAATTTACCTTTTTACGATGTAAAGTGCCGCCTTTTTTATGTACTACATGCTGTAACCAGCTTGCTTTTATAATTTCACGTTGTTCATTCATTCATTTGTTCCTAGTCGTTGGGTCTGAAAATTTTTATATTAACAAGCTGAAATTAACTCGACAGGCAAAGATCGAGCAACGCATAAAGAACAAGTTCGAATTAATTATATCAATTAAGAATCTTACTACACTAATCTCTGTCTCCATTGCCATTCTAAATATTTTATTGATTCCTTTAAAAACTGAAAACTTACATGACAAAAGTCACAATGCATTAAAAACTGAAATGGACCTTTGCACCTCAAACTGAATCATTCAGTGAGCCTAAAGTGAAGACAAATAGTAACAGTTGAAAAAATTTTCATAAAACGATATGAAAGATTTATACTATCACTGTATATCAAAATAGACATCATCAATTAAACCATGGTAATGATTCAAACAATGTTCGAACACTAGAAGTTTTGTTTAACTTTGTTCATTTCTTAGTTTCACTTCATAAAATATGTTCTATACTTCATGTACGGAAAGTAATCGAAAGAAAGTCTAAACTTTTTCCATTGTCACTAGATCATTGTAAGTAATTAATATTACTTTATTCATGTTTATTTTTACTCCATAACTTCAGTTATCCTACTATCCTACATAGCACAAGTTTCATTCACACAATTCTGCTCGATAATCGTCAACCTAACGACGTGCCTCCAAACTTGCAACAACAATAACTTGGCAAAACTTGATTCGGAACCTAATAGAAACCTTACTTTACAGTACTATTAATTGAATACTCGTGCTAATAATTTCAGTACAAAAAAAAAAATGTTTCAGGCTAGCCTAATATTTTATGAACTCAATGTACCACCACTGAACTTGTTGATTTGTCAAAACGAAGATGAAATGAAAACAATGAGTTTTTTTCATCAATTAATTGAGCATCGCTCCTATGTTGTACTTCATTTTCAATAGAGGCTCACAAAAGAAGAACATGCTAATAGTTGGCATATATAAGCGCATGATGACGCGTCTCTTTTGCTCAGCTGGTTCATCACAATTATGTCTTTGCAATCATTCTTCACTTAACTTGATACAACCTTCCTCCCACTTTTATGTCCGTTCCCAAACCTACACTCTATTGCACTACTTTCCTCAACATTTCTAATTTTTAGATAATTAGCTCTTCTAATTATCGAACTGATATGATCACTTCATCATATATTCTATTATTAACTTTACACAATTATTTATTCTAATTCCGTGCAATAATTGGTTACTTTCCCCCAGGTAGAACCTGTGCTAATTAATTAAATATCTAATTAATGCTAATTAACTGATGCTAATTAATTAATTAAATATTTAGTGTTAACTTTTTTTTTTCATGTAATATACTAATATAGATAAATGATTTGATAGTACAAGCTATTCAATTTCTCTAAAGATAGATAACGCTTTTTGGAGATCAGATTTGTGTTTCAAAGATACACAAGAAAAAAAGATCTTTCTATAAATCATCCTCTCGCCCTTCACCTACTACATACACACCTACACGTTTCATCATTAGATTATTTACATGGTGTTTGAAAGTGGCAATCTCATTACAACAACAACAACAAACACAGGAAGTACTGCATTTAAAAGTTTGAAAAATTATCAGTGAACGCTACCAAGTAACTATTTATCAGACAATCAACCGTACACTTTCTATTGTGTCATAAGAGGTCTCGGTTTTTAAAATTAAATTCATTCAACAGTGTGCAATTTCACACTATAACATGCATGTTCATCACCTGTTCTAAAACTTCCTTTTTTATTCTTTTTTACACTTAAGTTTTCTCCTTTTTGCACTTTTAACAAACAATTTCCTAACAATTCTGACCGAATTTTTTGAAATTATGAAATGCAGTACTGTTTTGTTTTTTTTTGTGGAATAGAATATCCACTTGGCAAATCTACAAGAATATAGCTATCGTAAACTGTATATGTAGAATTTAAATGCTGATCCAAGAAGTGTGCTGAGAATAGAGATCCCTAATCACACTTTCAACTATAACTGCTCCAGAATCAACGCTATCTCGCGTTGTCAACTGAATCCAATTATGAAATAGCGCTTCTGATATAATTATTATTTAAACTGACGAAGTGATGGAAGCAATTAGCAAGTTGCAATTGATATTTAATACAAATGTAAACAAACAAACGACAAATTTTAATACTCAGTAACTAACAGCTATCTTACATATGACACAGCGATCTACATAAGATTTAGCAACACTTCAATGAGAATCTATGAAAAACAAAGTGTTGAGGAACACCTACTGGAACATTCCCGGTGTATACTAACATGATGATGACTAACACCCAACCATTCACTATTTGTTGAATATCGAGAAAATTCACCGAGACATTTTTGCTCTCCTTTTGGTCCTGCTGGATCTTAATGAAAAGCTACATCTCATGAAAAATTGTGTAGCAGCATGATAAATATTGAGTTCTAAATTGTCACGCACGTTTCCGAATACGGGAAATGATTACTTTTGCCCAGATTTGCACTATTCTAAGTAGAAGTGACCATTTGAACAATGAAAGCCGGAACAGACGCTCAAACAGGCTGCGGCACACTGGATATTAGGTTATTACTTACCAACTCTTCTTAAGCCTGTATAGAATGTTACAGTACTTTTAATACTTTGCTATCCTTTTTTCCCTGCTTGATACATTGTGACCAACATAATATAGTATCTCTCAATTTTGTTAATTCTCATTCTCATTCACTTGTAATCTTGAGTACTTGTTAATCTCATTCAATTGCTATTAAATAACTCTTCCCTCCCACTAAATAATGTTATAGTTTTTTTATTGGTTGCGAATCATTTCATAAACTTTAAAGTGGGAATCATTTTTAAACTTTGTTGCGAATTCATCCATTCTTTTTATCATATCTGGGAAAAAATCACGCATAATTACGCTAAGGACGAATTTCCAAAATGGAATAGATGTCGAGCAATAAACTTATTTGGAAAACATTCGCTATCTCTACTATGTTTTAAACGTCTCATAGAGTGAGAAATGCTGTTGTCAAATGTACTGAAATTCTTATATTTCAGGATTTTTTATTTTCCATGAACAGAATTGAAAAGTAAAGGAAGATGGAGAAGATGCGGGAGGGTTTACAACGACGAGCTCGTCGTATGCAAGAAAATTTGCAGCAGTCTGTGGGATTGTATGTTTGTCTTTCACATTTCTGTATATAAAAACATATTAACACTATTTACTACCATTGGATATAATTGGAGATGTCTATGCTTGACTTTTTCTAATTTCTCTTTCAGTACGTATCTTTGGGGATAAAAATTTATAGGAACTTATTATACTTTTAACAGTGAGTAGGTCTTGCCAGAATCTCAAAGTAATATTTTTCCACTCAAAGTAAGGAAAAGCTTGAATAATCGAGAATTTTGTACAGTGTGCAGTGTGATAAGTTCAAACTATGATCATTGATTTCAATCATTCTTTGTTGAAAAAGTTTCTTTCAGGTCTGAGAAAAAAGATGAACTGCAAAGCATAAGTCATGTTGAACAAAGAAACCAAAAAATTATTTCGGCAATAAAAAATACACGTCAAAATTTGCAAAATTGTATAAGAAGTGTTAATAGGGAGGAAGCTGTTGATAAGCGAAAGGTATGATAACTCTCTTGGGAACTTCTCATCTATCTTTCTAAAATTCTGAGCACCGAAAGCTGTGCTATTCTTCACTAAAAAATTTGTTGATTTTGTTCATATTAAATGCTTTTTCTTTCTAAATTTTCATTCTATTGTTGTTTCTGCCGCGAAACTACAGGATAAGGAATCCTTTCTCCAGAAAGACTTCAAAATTCTTTTGTTTACTTATTGAATTGAAAGTTAATGATATGGTATGCTATCAAAAAAAAAAAAGTAATCTTTTGTAGAGACGATTAGATGAATTTGGTCTTTGGCAACAGCTGCTTATGGACGCGAAAGAGTTGGAAAATGTTTATCCGCGTTCGCAGCCATCTGTTCTTGCCGATACACTGAAGCTTTATGGCGATGCTATGGGTGTAATTCTTGAAGAACGGGTCCTGACAGATCAGTTAATTGAGAAAAGGTTCTTATAAGATGTTGATAGTTACACACAATATGGATGACGATGATATCATCAAGACACGTACATTGATGTCGTCTTACAGATTAGTCATGTTGTAGCGTTCTGGATGCTTTTGGAAAGTATATGGACGATGACAAAGCACTATCGAAAGCGAAAGAAAAATTAACGCGTACAGTTGTTGATGTTGAAGTTAGCAGAAAACGTAAACAAGGGAATCATGACGGGTCAAAGGCGCAGGAAATCCAGGATGAATATGATGCATTACAACTTAAATTAGAATCTTATAAGGTTGATTTATCTATATGGGATACATCTGTTTAATAATCTTTGAAATAGTTTGTTGAATAAGCTACTGAAATATTGTTGTTTTCTGGTTCAGGACAACATTTTTACGGATATTTTCATACTGTTGTCAAGGGAAGCTGAAATTGCTGGTATTTATAAGGAACTGATCACTGCACAAATGGAATATCATCGGACAGCGTTACAGAAACTCGAAAACATCTTACCTGAAATTGATAGAAAAATCGGTAAGCAGTTCATATGAAATTAAAAAAGGACCACGTTGCTGAGCTGTCTATGAACTCTCTTCGAGCGGTAGGAATTTCATGCGCATTTGATTCTTGTTAGCTTCTCAGAAAACTCTATCTATAACCAACAAATTTATTACTATACCTTGAGTGAATAACTGACAGCAGATTCTTTCGTATTATCTTGGAAATGACTTATTCTATAATTTTCGTATTTCCATTACCAGTTCTTATTAGAGTTCATATTTTTTAGCTTCGTATCCCAATCGCCCTGTCTTTGGTTGTCATCTCGAAGATCATTTACGTTGTTCTAATCGTTCAGTGGCTTTGGTTCTTGAAGTGTGTTGTTCCATTCTGAAATACCAGGGTTTCCAGGAGAAGGTTTCTTAATTCCTAATTTTAATATGAACATTGTATGTTTTCCTAAGGCCTAGATGATTGTAATTTCACTTAAGAAGCATTCGTGGCACATTCTTAATTCATTTATACATGCAAGAATTAAGAATCCAATAATGCGTTATTTATAGGGCCTTTTTCGAGTCAGCGGCAACAACAATCGGATCAAACGCTTCAAAGCAGCATTTGATGCACATCAAATAAATGATAGCTCTTTAGAAATTGCTGAATATATCAATGATCCTCATTCAGTTTGTTCAGTTCTAAAATGTTATCTTCGTGAACTTCCTGAACCATTAATGACACATGCTCTTCATTCAGAGTGGGTTTTCATTGCCAAGTAAGTTGTTGCTTGTGTAAACAATCATTGGTTTGATGAGCTGCTGGAAAATCCTTTTTGTGCTCTTACAATGCCAGAATTTATAATTCTTGTATTCATTTATAAATAGCTTCACTTTGAGCCCTAACAGCACTCGTGTTTTACAACTAATTTTTGTTTTCATGCATATATTTTAAGGCGAGACCCGAATTACCGGAAGGAAGCAATGTATCGACTTCTTCCATTGATGCCAGAAGCAAATCGATACAATCTTGCGTATTTAATCAAATTTCTGCAACTGATATTGGATTATGAGGAATATACTAAGTAATTTCTTTCATATTTATTAATGTATATATAAATTATATGATGGTAAACGGTTGAAAAATTCATATTTGATAATAGTAAAGAATTTAAACTCATTATTCTTGCAGAATGAGCATAGGCAATTTATCGATTGTTTTCGGCCCGAATTTGATTGATTCTGGCAATGGTACGGAATCGGAGAATATACTTGGTTCAAAGTTGGTGGAAACATTAATAGCCAATGCTGACTTTTTCTTCCCGAACCGTAATTTTTAGACAGATTTTTCGGTTTCCTTAATTACTTGCATTGGCATAATGGTTTTTCAGCTGGTTGTTTCACTCGTTTTTTAAAATATAGCAACAAAGAATCATTTGTTGTCTTGAAACCCTGAACACTATTTGTTTAAATTTGAAACAATTTTTTGAAATTACAAATTCTTCGAAATCGGTCTTTATAAAAGCGTGGCATACATGATTACTAATTACTAATGCTTCCTAATTCTATCTCCTAATTTATAGTTGAAATAGTTTCCAACGAATTAGTACTATCAAAAAGACTGTGAAACTCTTACGTCAAGCTTTTAGATGATAATGCTGTGTTTTATATGACAGCATGAATACTCTTAAAATGTCAGCTATATTTTATTTATTCATTCTCCTCCTCACTAACTTCTTACGTGAAATTTATTTGTAGATAACTTCAGTTACACATCACCACTGCTTGATTCATATCTGCAGCGAAAATTCGATATAACAAATAGCTTTGGCAATGGAGATCGTGTGGTTGCACGTGGTATGCAAGGCCAGCAACACACTGGTCTTCGTCATACACAAAGCAGCAGGTAAGCTTCAGTTTGGAATTAGGACTATCGTTAAGATATAGCTTTCACCTTTTTTGTAGTCCGCTTCTTGGTTCCGTTTTTATAATAAATTTAGAGTATCTCCTTTCTTTTCTTTTTTTCTCTAAAGTTGAAATATTTATAAAACTCCGAAAGTTAAAGGACTTATTTTGGAATTGGAATTTTACTGTTGTTTCAAGCATAACATATCTACGTTTTTAGCAATTCCTGCAAGAATTCAGTCCAGTTGCGCAACACAGCCTCAGTATTGCAACAAACATTGCAGCCATCATCAGCTTCTTCTACATTGCGTGGTCGTCCAAAGTGGCCAGCACCACCCCCACCTGTTGTGGGTTATTCAAATTGTGATAATAACATTAATTGTGCAACTAATCATTCGAATCTTTGCAATGACAGCGTGGAAGAGATGTCGTTTAGTTTAGAAAATTTGAATAGTATTATTAGCAAAAGTCCATCAGTTGCATCCAGTGATTCGATGACTGAGTATGGTTGTACAACCAATGTTGAAATATGCGATAATTTGGCTTGCCAACAACAAATGACTCGTTCATATCACGAACCAGGCCGGCCATCACGTCCACCGCCACCACGTAACGTGGGGCGATCTTCTACACCGGACGGAGGATTTCAAACATCTATCGTTGATTCGATGGAGCACGAGAGCTCACAGGAGGTTGCTAAAATATTGCATCCTGATGTGCTGCAAAACCGAAATTCAGCTGAGATTTGTCGCAGTTCACCTGTTCCAGTTGCTTGTACAAAAGACAATCGTACTGTGGTACATTTAGATACTGATGCTTATCATCATCATGCTGAGACATTATCAGGAGCCGAGAGTTATAATACCTTACCTAAACCGCCTTTGCCTTATAAACCGAAATCAATAGTTGATTTAAACAAACCAAACGAGATCACTAAGCTTTAGTTTTGTTTGATTTTTTTATCTTCATTTTTTTCACACTTTCCGTATGCATATGTTAACTGTAGTAGACTAACAAGCTAATTTTCCTTACGGACAATCCTGTGATTAAAGTTTGAAACTGAATTTCTTATAATGATTAACTTCTTTCAACTTCTTTGATATATTTTTTGTAGATAATTTCAACTATACATCACCATCGATTCATTTAGTCAACGAAGAGTCATTGAAATTTAGCGCTGAATTAACTCAGTATTTTGATGCAAGATATGTACAGACAATTTCCCTCTATTGTTTTAATTTTTTAGCTAGCTGAATCTTCATATTAAACGTTAATCTTATTAGTCCGTTAATATTTGTCAGGCATTAGTTTGTTTCACAGTAGTTTAACCAATTTCAAAGATACTATTTCAGGTTAGAATTTTTCCTTTAAGCATACATATTTGCGCAAATTTTGTAATTTTATGTGCAGTAATTCTACATCATCTTAAAAGTCCAAAATATACGATAATTTTATATTTGTAAAGTCTTGTTAAACGGAGATTATAATAGGATAATGAATGACCAGATTTATTGGTTATTTTGTATACTCCGAGATAAATAGCAAGGGATGTTTTCATCATTTTATTTCACCCGTTTATCTTGACAATTTTCGGGATGCACAGTCATTTTGTTTAAAGTTTAGAGATCTCAGTTCAGTTTTGTATCGGTTTTGTAACCATTCCACAATTCTCTTCATTGCTATTTTTGATACGAAAATTATTCAACATTTATAAGGCTTGTAAGTCCGACGACCCCTCATTAATCCAAAATGACACCTTAAACGTAGTAGTTCCTCGTTAAATACGAAGAGTTTTTCATGAAAATAGCTTTGATAAAGTTTTTGAGGATATTTCCGGTCCTTTCCAATATACATCATATGCGAGAATATTTTATTTTGAATTCATTTTCTGCTAATACTTGCATTTGCCATGCGAAGACATAATGGAGGATAGGAAATCACTTCAGCTTTCCCTCTTCCATTCCGTAAACAGTTAAATTCGGTAATGCGAATAACGTGTATTAATTAACTCTTTCTAGTAAAATTAAGAATTTTTATCTTTGATGAAAATGATTAATCGATCGGTTTATTGTTACCATCTGCGAATTTTTGTTGATTGATGTATACTTCACGCATAACCTCCAGTGTGCTGTTGTCCCAGTTTCGTGTGTATTCATGTGTAATATTTGATGCTTTTGTGTTTTTGCCTGGTGTTTTTACCAATACACCCACTGCTCTTCAAATAGTCTTGTAGACAGCGTTTTACTGATGCCGTTCTTTTCCGATATTTAATTGTTCGACTACTTGAATTTTCTGAAGGCAATTGAGCTAGACTAGTTTAAAGAAGTAGGTCGCTTTTTTTGTCAGTAGAAAAGAAATTTGGTTGTTTTGAGCAGACAAGTTATCTGGGACATCAAACTTAAGGGTTGAAAAATGAGGAGCTGCTCCAGCACATATCCCACTAAGTAAACTATAACTTCGCAAACTATTTTCTTTTTTATATGAAATATAACCTATTAATGAAGAATTTTTATTCGTTTTACAAACATCATCTATTAAACAATTTTATTCTAGAAAGGCCTAATAATTATATATGCCTGAACACCAACACTATTGTTTGTGTGCTGAGATTTATGAAAATAAGAAATATATATGTGGATAATTGTTTTGGGAACAATGAAAATTAGACGGGGAAGATGATGGAATAAATAATTACAAAAAAAGATATTCGAGATTTCACAAGTAAAGTGCTGAATTAGTGACACAGTATTTAATTCGATTGGGATAACATCCCATCCCATCCCAAAAATGGATATAATCTTCTCGATGAGATATGAAGCGATAAGTAAAACAGTAAAGTCCCTTACTGCACGAAAAAAAAAATTACTAGAGGATCAATCAAAACGTTGCCAACGGTCTCTGGGAACGCTGCAATTGACCGGACTTGGTGGGGAGGAAGTGGTTGCTGATAGCGATGCGAAAGGATCAAAATTCGGAAATTGCAGTGAGAGATGATGTAGGGAAGTATCTACAGGTTCTGTCAAACTTGTTGTTGCTCTTTCCGAAGTACAGGACTGTGATGGCCCGATAGCTTTATGATTCGATTTTGACGGTAATAAGTTATCACTAAGATCGATTAGATCCGCTGTCTCTTCAACTACCGATGACGATTTCGGCTAAAATAAACTTTTATTTTGGCCTTGCCACAACTGATTACCAAGTAAAGTAATGAAATGCATCAACTTCACAATGAATTTCTGCAAATTCACTGTCAAACTGCCCTGTTCAACTGACACATGACTATTAAGATGAAAAAATCTTAATAAAGCCAAAAAAACTAATATATTTTGCCAAAAGTACCTATGCTAAATTTTGTCAGAGATTATTTGCCATTTAAACTTTACTGAATTTGAACATATTAAAACCACACCTCACCATCAAGTTCCACCTTATTTCCTGTCATCCATTGCTCTTTGTCGAGTGAAACCGTCCCGTCATCGTAAAATGGATGTGATTTCCTGGAAGAGACCCGTCGAATTTCCTTTGTAGTTAAACGGCCTAAGCGCTCTTTTAGCTAAAAACTCTTCAAGATTTCAAATTCAAACCGTCACTCTTCAAATCAACTTCAATTTCAAACTAAATCAAATCCCTTCCAACTAAACTGCCATCTAACTCGATCTCTAACAAAAGGACATTTAAAAGAAGCATTTGTTACAGGAATTAAGAAAGTACAAACTTACAGCAATGGAGTGAACCTTATCCTTCAATAAACCAATCACATCATTTGCATTTTCTCGAACCTGAATTAAAGCATAAAGTGACAGTGAAACATCTTCCATATACAAACAATGAATAATTAGAAAGGAAGTGAAGTATCAGCATTTTAAAAAGGAGGAGAGAATGGATTCGAGAGGATCATGACATAGACATTGGTCTATGACTCATATCCAAGAATTCATTTGCTGAAATGGCAAAAAAAATTGCCAGGAATCAAAAGCGAAAAATATATTTGCAGCCGTTGTCTTCTATGAGCATTTGCCAATATGAACAACGGTGAATGGTAAACACTTCCTTTCTGTTCCTCCTTAAGATTTAACTAGTCACACATGAAGCATTATCACAGTCACAACAATTACAATAGCAGTACTGATAAAAAATCTTACAGAAGTTACTGCATTCTGAAACATTTCCGGATGATTCTGCAATAATTTTAAACTTAAAATCAGTCAGGATCAAAATAACGTAATGCAGTTTGGGAACAAAAAATGACGAAATAATGAGATTTTTCGAAAATCTAAAGTTTGCACTCACCAGTGATGCCTTCGATGATTTCATTTCATTAATGCGAATCTCTTTTTCAAATTCATCATCAATTGGTGCTCCAGAGTTCAGCGCTGCTATCCTTTCGTCGATGAACTGCAAAGAAGTGAAGCAATAAAAATTGTCTAAAATAGCTTCATCACTCGGGCTGTACTGCACTGTATCAACTGACGAACTCGGGGACCATCATGATTCTCATTATAGATTATTAGGTAAAAATTATGTGGTTTTCACGTTACCGCTTATTACAAATTCTCACCCGTTCAAGATATTGCACACCATCTTGTCCAAGCAGGGATCGCAAATAAGCTTGAAGGCTAGGTTTCTGATTCTGGATAAATTTTTGTCGATCCCATGAAAAAGAATATGATGAACATGATAATCCCTTATGGTAACCACCGAAAAGAAAAACGTTCGTCCTGCAACATAATTTGAGAAATGAGAAAATTATCATGCAAAATTTTCGAATTACCAAATCTTCATCATAATGAACAGTTATTATTTACCTGATATGCCACGATCTCCAATACCTAATTAAACTATATCAAATATTACATTAAATAACTAACCTAAGAAAAGAACGAGCTAATCTATCAGAAAAAAATGTGTTGGAAGATGAGTGCAAATGATGTCGAAGGATACTCAGTGCTTCAGCCGGCAAGTCGAGTACATCGTTATGAGTACATTGCAATGTACGCTCCTCCAAATCGATGACCATTACATCGCCCAGCTCAAGCTGCTTCACAGACTAAATTGAAACTTACATAGATTCAAACATATACATCATACAACACATGTCCTTGTAAGAAAACAAGAGTCATCAGAAAAGATTTTAAACGTGAAAATATTTTCATTTTTGAAATAAGTATAATGGATGACGCAATGACACTTCCTTACTAACTCTAAATTCTAACTGTGATTAAATAAAATGACATACTTGCAAAATTTTCTTTGGTACGCCTATAAGATACGGCATTGGCGCCCTGAAATAGAAAACAAAATAAGTTAGACAGTTCTAAGTGAAGTCTTACTGTTATAAGTAAAAGCATTTTCGCAAAAGTTTTTCGAAAACCTTTGTTCATCGCGTGAATAAGCAGCGGTGGTACACTATATTTACAGTGAACAATTTTTAAAAATAAGGAAAAAAGTGAATAATTTAAAAGAACCGAAATGATAAAGAGTAAACTTACATAAGCATATCAACCAGACCAATAGGAAGTACAGGAATGAAAAGGTTTTGCCAGTGCATTGGATAAAGTAGAGTAGCAGTAGCAAATATACAAGATGAAAGTTGACTTAATTTTGGACTAGTAAATAAAATACGCCGTTCCTTCAACAAGCTGCAAATTAAAGAAATTTGCACCTGAGAAATATTTCCAAATCTTCTAAGCGTCAATAGAAGTAGACACTAAAATTAAAAATAAAGAGAGGACATGCCTAGCATACAATGCGACCATTTGTTCTTCTGAGACTGCATTGTAAAATTCGAGTATAAATTTATCCTCTTTCAGCGTGGGAATTCTAGCACTGTCTGGCACAACTACCAGTAGTTTCTGCAGAAAAAGGATTGGAAACTCGTATCTCCCAAACATGAGTGAAGTACAAGTTCTTGCAAAACATTTGTCTCATTTTTTCATTTAATTTTTCCAGTTTCCAAAATACCTGGTCAGTTTAACATTACATCAATGTGGCTGAGAATCTCAAATTTTAACATTTTAGCGTGAAATTATAAAATATTGGTTTCGTATTCGCTCATGTTATTATTCTGGATTTTGGAAATTAGAAATTATTATAGAAAGTGAAACATGTTAGAAAGTGAAACAGAAAGTGAAACAACAAAAAGATTAATACAGGAATGGATAAAAACAAACATTTACACCAGGACTAGATTCGATAAGCAAACTCTCGCCAGGACCAGGAATAGATGTATGGTAAGCACACGTCAGGAAAGAATCCAGTTCACTTGTCTTGAAAAATTTTTAATTTAGAGTATGAAGTGTTTGGAGTTTTCAATTAATATGGACTGTTATTAGATCTCAACTGCGAAGACGTTTCGGAAATGAAAAGATTTATCAGGGTAGAAATCTTCACGTACTGGTCGATTGTTCATCACTGCTGATATATGATTAAGCATTCTGTAGAAAACGTTGGCCCATGGAAGACCGCTGAAAAACTTCCACTTAATTAGTCATTAAAATCAGCATAATTGAAAGTTAATTTAAATTTTCCAAGTATCAAACTTTCTGAGAAGGCAATCAATAAAACACCGGAAAAATCAGTAAAGTCATTTACTTCAAACAAAACCCCATATCATGGCTATATCTAAAATCAGCGAGATCGATCTCGAACTGAACTAAGCAACCAGCAGAGTGACATTTAATTGAGCTCATACTGCATTATAAAGAAAACTCAAATTAATAATCGTGTTCGGAAACTCGAAAGATTTTAAGGAAACCTGAGAATGCAAATACATGTATTATTGTGAGGAGTATGTCGACAAAAAGCATATGTATATTGCGATTTTTCATCTGTTAAGACAAATGAAAACAGTTGTACCGTTTTCGTGTCATAGCTGCAAAAACCACCGTTTTATTTCGCCATCCTGAGTATTTTATATATCGATATATCAAAACAGCTTAGAAAATGAAATTTAATTCCGTCGAAGTTTTTCTCTTTATGGTTTTGCTACTCAAATTTTGCTACTTTGGAAACTCAACTTCTCACATGAAATAATTTAAGTGAAAAGCTTTTTAAGAAAAACTTAAATGAAAAAGCTAACAAAAGATATTACCATGACTTTTCCGCATTTTTTTCGGAAATTCTCAGAACAATGCTGTTAATAAATCAATTTTTTTCAAATCCTAAACCAATGACAAACGCAATAAGTTTTAGCAAATAAAACAGGGAAAATTCCGCCAAAAAACTAACTCGTCGACGCCACAAGGAAAGCTAAACTGCGCTACAGACTTCAGTGTTTGTTCATGATTAAAATCATCGGGATATTTTTGAAGGATAACAGCTATTCCACCATCTAACGTTGCACCAACTTCACAGAACACGTCGAATAAAGTCACCACATCCTTTCTGAAAGTACTTCCATCATGTTTAAATGATCAATGCAGATAAAGCACGGAAAGTGGAAAAATTTTGTCCTTCGAGAAATCAACCTACAGAAGCTGACACGAATATAATCAAATACTAAAACTCAAACATTAATATTTTAACCTTCAATAAGAAATTTACCTATTCCGTGACATGCTGTATCAAAATACTTGACATATAACGAAAGACAGTGATACCTTGCACAACCAAATAAGATGCAACTGAGTCACAACTGCTCAGCTCATAAAACACTGCCTAAAATAAGCAAATTCAATATTTTTAATATGGAAATTTTTACAAACGCCGAAATACTGTTTTCATCGAAAGCATTCATCCAAGGCATGTAAGAAAACCAACAATCCCCCAAAATTTAGAAAGTTGAAATTGGGAGTCAAAATTTGAGACAGAATAAAATAAGAACCAATGCATAAGCATTTTAAAGCCCAAAAAGCGACTGAAAATTTAAAAATCGAAAATTCGAGAATTCAAACACTAGATCGCGCACAAAGTGCGACGTAACTACTTAGCGAAAACAGAAAACGAAATCCCCTTGCTTCTCGTTTAAAGAATAAGCAAAAGTGATCGTACTTCGAACTTTTAAAAGAAGTATAATTTTGAGGGCTGGGTACATATAAACAATATACTTGTTCCAGTAACAAAATCAAAGTTATACCTCATGCTGAGCACTGTGCGCAAACAGAATTTAAGTTCGAATTTCCCGATGTGGAATGCTTACACAGAACCAACCCTTCATCTCGACCAGTGGCGATACTCAAACAATAATTTGCACTATCGAATAAATTTTACCCATTTTGATACTTAATATTTATACAGAAACTACACTTGCCTTAATCTTCATCCAGCTTAATAAAGAAATCACACAATTATTACGAGACTATTTCTCACTATTACCTCTACGAATGTAGTGTACAGATTCCACTTATGTCACCGTTACTGACCTTTCAAACAAAAGCCACATCGTTATCGCGATACGTTTGTAATTTGATTAAAATGATGCCAAGATTTAAAGCAATCAAAAAATTGAGAGTTGAAGTGAATCAGCGAACATTATTTTTCACTCGTATGCAAAAACTTTTGCTCTTACTCCCTGCACATTTCGCACAAAGAATGAACAAAAAATTAAAGAATTTGAATAAGATATGAAAACAAAATGCATCATAAATGCATTTGTATATCAACAAGCAAGAATTTCCAGCAAAAGTTTATGTGGAATGTAAACTTCGTCACTGCATCAAGCAATCAGTACAAGCACCAACAGTAAAACCGATCGAAATGTGATGCATATAAAATCACTAACTTCCACAATCAATTTGGAAAAACTATAATAAATCTAACGGAGTATGTTAGGGGTCAAAATAACCGTAAGTTCATTCTATACAAGATTTTGCAAAAATATTCATCTTTTGTATTGTTAGTGGTAGCTTTTCCCAAAGAAATAAATAAATAAACTATGTTTTAAAAATTGGAAAAAATGGTAATAAATGTAAACCACACTACTGTCTTCCAATTTTTCTCCTGTTAAAGTCTAAATTTGCATCACATTATCAATCTTTCCAGCATTACACCGTAAAATTCAATGCGCGACTGTCTTCTATATTTTATTCAATTGACCATTCTGAATGCTCCTAATTTTTGTAGAAACTCTAGACCAGTAATACTTTCAGCTCCAATAAAAAGAAATGTTTCGGATTTCAAATCCAATAAATTAAGCGTAAAGGAAGACAGGATAAAAAAGAATTTCATTGCTGTGCCACTGTGAAATAACGATCATGACGAAGAGGT